>SWBJ01000017.1:0-246664 GCA_024195555.1 Aureobasidium sp. EXF-12298 | reverse complement strand
TTGACGAGAGTGGGATTTGAACCCACGCCCTTTCGGACCAGCGTATTGGAAGAACCTTAAGCTGGCGCCTTAGACCGCTCGGCCATCTCGCCTTTTCCGACCGGGAAAGATCTCACGATTTCCGCGCTCTGAATGAAATTCTGGTTGTTTGTTACGAATATATTCCAAACGGTTTTGGCTACTAACAACGGAGACTGATCAGAGGGTGCGTATATGGTGTCAGGACCATCTAGTGCAAGGTCCTGGTTGTAAAGCCGTAGTGTCGGAACAATGTTGCTGTGCCGAAGCATCTTGTCGAAGGATGTGAGAAGGACAGCAGAAAAGAAAGACACAGGGAAGGAATCAGAGTAGTCCTTGTACAGAGCTAAGGAACATAATATAGTATTGTTGTGCCAGGGTATACTGGGCGTGCTGAGTGCGTATAGCAGACCTTTGAGACCAGCGCGACTTGGACTGTGAGATCTCATGCACTCAACTCAAGGCCCTGGATGTCAGATCTGGTACTGCGATGCGATGGTGGGCTCAGCAGGTGGGACGGATGTTGTGTAGCAGGTCCTTGTGAAGAGGCAGGCTGCATCGCATATGGCGAATGGCCGGTTGCTGGTTTGTGGCTCATGCGGCGAAATGCATGGATTGCAGGGCTTTTCGCGCATAACTCAGACTGATGCGCGTTGGCGTAAAGTATGATGGGCGGGTAGATGTCGCACTTGAACTTCATCTCTGCTCGTCGGAAATGGGGTTGGCGTGAATGTGGACACTTTGTATGCGAATGGGGTCCTTGGGTCTGTTCTTCTTGTCGACCTGAACAGATTCCATCTTGTCAAGAGTGTCCCATCCTTCTATCACGCGACCAAAGACAGTGTTCTTTCCATCGAGGTGAGGAGCCTTGTCGAAGGTGAGGAAAAACTGGCTGCCGTTGGTATTGGGGCCTTTGTTGGCCATGCTCAGAATGCCGCGCTGGTTGTGCTTGAGTTGCGATTTGATCTCATCTTCGAAAGGTTGGCCATAGACGCTGGGGCTGTCCTTGGTTGAAGTGGCAGCAGGAGAACCGGCCTGGATCATAAAAGATGGGATGAGACGGTGAAAGGGCGAGTCATTGTAGGCGTCAGATGCGCAGAGGGCGAGAAAGTTGTAGGTCGTCTTGGGGCAGGCGCTGCAGAAGAGCTCGAGTTTGAGGTCGCCGTGGGTTGTGTGCAATGTGACAGCCATGATTGTTGGGTTGTTGGAGTAGTTGCAAGGTATCCGACCGAAAAGCGTTAATGGTATGCGATGACGATGACGGCGACGGCGGGCAGGAGCTCGGCGACTGGCTCGTGCTGCTGCTTGGTTGTGCTTTCGCGGGTCACAGTTTCCTCGTTAGATTGCTTGGGATGGCACCAGCTCATCAAACCAAGGAAGGCCTGGTCGACTTGTACGAGTTTCAGCGACATCATCGCTCAACAACCAATAACTCAATCTGTATTCTTATTTTCGCATCCTTGACTTCTTTCTACGTGACTGTCATCCGTCGCTTTGCTCTGCGTGACGCTCGTGTCTAGACCTCCCCCTTGTCCCTTGTCCGTTGCCGTCCCCCGCCCTCTGCCGGTCATTGTCTGTATTGGTTGACGTCTTCGAGCGTCTGAAACTCTCATTAAGCCAACTGCTGACAGGCTGCCTGCAAGACCGAATCAGCTATACATCTCCCACCCGACCTTCCTCAACACAGCTTAATCGCCTTTCTCGACGTCCCTCGCCCTTGCTGCGTTCTCAATCTCGTCCACCAACTTGGCCCATGACATGCGGCCAACAGCCCCTCTACTGACGACGACGTTGCGCCCATCATGACCACCGCCTTCGTGCGCGTTTCTGGTCCGCCGAACAGTAATTTCCTCGTTGGGTATCCTGGAATCTCGGCAACTTCTCCGCGCATAGAGGGCAAAGTCGAGATACGTCCGCTACTCGGCGTGTCCGCTCCTGTTCATGTATCGCTGGTCACCGTCTGCCTACAACGCCGCGAGAGCATTCATCCTTCAGCCGACACGATCAAAGGTCACATTGTCACGTCAAATCGAAGGGAAATCACAGATATAGTCGGCAAGGAGATGCTGTTGTACCGCGCTCCCCTAGGTCGTGGGAGCGAAGCAATTCTGTCTATGGATCTACCTTTCGTCATATTTATCCCATACGGTCGCGGTGGTGAAGAAATGGCAAGACGTGTACCACCAGCGAGCTTGCAGTTGGATCGTCGCGCTGCCGAAACCTACTACGAAATTGTCGTCACTGTCCATCACGGCGCAAGCGACCAAAAGAAGTACCCTTTCCCTGTACCCATTGCGAGATACGATACCTTGTCGACCTTCGGCATGTACAACCGTCCAGAAAGCGCCGAACGTGTAGTCGATCACCTTGTCACACTCGCCATCTCATTACCTCGCTGGTCTTATGGCCCCCTCGATCCAGTCAGCGTCTACATCAAATTAACACCAAATCCTGATATGCTTAGGAAGGCTATGAAGGCTACAGTAAAAGCGATTACAATGAGCATTGAAGAGGAGGTAATATACAACCATCAAGGAGATGAACCACAACGCAAGGCAAAAACGCTGGCTTCTTCCACACATCGAGTAGGGATTAAGATGCCCGAAGCTGGCTACTTTACAAACCTGGGTCTTGTCTTTCCAGCCAGAGACTTGCGTAACTCGGAAGGCATCTTGCCTCGCCAGAAGCGAGAATTTCCTCTTTATGCTGTCAGCGGCTTCACAACCACAGGTACTCTATACAAGATAGAGTATTATCTGGTGGTCAAGGTATGTCTCACGCAGATGGTTTTTTCTCGATCCGTTCGCTGACTTTGAACAGGCCGTCATGTCTGGCGCAAAAGACATAATGATACGTCAACCCATCGTTGTCTGCCCATGGGATCATGCTGGTTGCAAGGAAGAGATGGAAGCCATCGAGCAAGCTGCCAAAGATGCCTACCATATCTCCCCTGATAATCCCATGCTACCTGCTTCGACCATCATAAGAGCCTCTGATGCCAACGGTCTCAAAAGCCTAGGCATGACCATAGTCGGAGGTCACAGAAAACCTCTGATTGAATGAGCTCGAACAAACTTCTAGTACTGTTTGCTTTCTTATACCACTTTTTGGGACAAGTCACGACGTCACGACTGGTCCAATTTTCTTCTTTTTCTCAAGGAGCGGAAGGGACAAAATGCTGATTTGGCGCGGAGTTTTGGGTGTTGGAAAGATGGGATGTCTGTCAAGCCGGCAGATGTATCAGTCCCTATCATCAAGGACAAAAACAGGCGTTTTCTCCGAAAGGTCTGATGTGCATTTCTGGAGTTTTCTTCTTCTCTTTTTTTCTATCTCTCCGTCATTCATCTTTCATGATGACGCTTTTTAGTCAAGAACTGGCTTGCCTCCATACTGGGCAGCTTAATGCGTGACTCCATACAGGAAATCTAACACCCGATTGCCTTTTCTCATGACCAAGATCTGGACACTTCTGTTCCCTGTTTGTGAGCCGTTAAGAAGAATGGTTTGGTTGCATCGTTAGCCGAAATGCTTGATGAACCGAAAATCCGGGTCTGGGGGATAGACTGCGCGCGGCTGTTTCATCAAGTGGAGTGTCGCCTTACGCAACAAACCTCCCCACCTACCGACTCTTAAATCAGGAATGGGAGATTGCGTTCTCTACAGAATGAGACACCTTTGGTAAACTCCTTCTGAAATGCCCCCAGTGATCCACTTGGGGTACGGATAAGAATTGGGTTGCGGAAGTGCGTATGGTCCTTGTTTTGAGCCTTTTCCTTTTCGATGTGTTCCGACTTTCTGGTTTCCACTCTCTTGAATTGTGACTTGTGATAAAAGTTTCACCGACAAAACTCGACGGCCGAGCTGTTATAGTGTTATGAGACAATCATATAGGGCTGGTAATCTTGATTGGAATTTTGACAACACCCTCACGCGATAGATGTTGCCAACTTCCAAATCTTCCAACAACAATGGTTCTGACAAGACTGACTCATTGCGACAACGAACCAGAAAAGGGTCTAAGACCTCTAGAGAACGATTCGTACACAATAGCTTGAAACTGTTTGACAGTTTCAAAACTCGCTCTCTGAAGGAGATTCAGGTAGATTGGTCTTCCACGCCAGCCCATTGGCGTGTTTTTGACTGAGGCTCAAGATAAAGTCTCTATCTATGCACAGAACAAATGCTTTGTAGATCTTTCTGATTCGGTGGTGGGTTCGTGCCTTTTCGTACTTGATCATCCTGGGTTAAGCGCTTCCTTCTGTATTAAGTAGAGCAAGGCATCCCAAATTCTCTTTTCTTGACGAAATAGCAAGGCTGCCTGCTTTCTTGCAGACGCACTTTATCTCCTGGAGAATTTCTCCTCTGAGACCTTGTTTTATTGTTTGATATTACGACTTCATCGCTCATCCGTTTCTCTTTTTTTATTCTGGCTCTTTTTGTTTTCTCCGTCCTTGGTCTGGCATCTGGACTTCTATCGTCACGACTTCTGGATCTTTTTTTTTCTGGTGGATACTCAGAGGCCGCATCACATTAGATGATCAGAAAGATCTCAAAACACTTCTTTACATGGTCTACACCTACCCCTGCTCGCAACTTTATTCTAGATGTCTGGATCAAATCTTCCTTTGTCTGCGGTGACGGATACGGATCATCGAGGCTGGCTCTGGATAACCGTCATCACTTGCACAATAATCTGTCCTTTACTATTGGTCAGTCGAGGAATAGTGCGGTATAGAAAATATGGTCTTGATGATCTTGCCATCGTTCTTTCTTTTGTAAGTCCACTCGGCGCTTCTTTCTGTGTTTTGCAAATCATACAATGACAGAAGCTGATGAGGAATCAGGTTTTTGTCATGGCACATTCTGCTCTCTTGATGGGATCGCTGAAACTAGGATTTGGAGTGCTATTGACACCCGGGACACAAGCAGGTATTCTAAGAGCTGCAAAGGTGAGGAGACACCAAATCATACCACAGAGGAAACAAAAGCAAACATACTGACTCTTATCACAGCTGGTCTTTGCAAGCAGAATCCTCCTCTCTCTCATCCTTGGAAGCTCAAAACTATCAGCTTTGCTGCTTATGCGCCGCCTGTTGCCTCCAAATGGTGTTCGCACTTATATCTGCAATACAGGCATTGTGCTTGTAATCATCTGGGGTGTAATGGCTGTACTCACCACAAATGCAAATTGCTCGCCTAGTCATATGTTACTAGAGAGTAAAGAGAGTAGCTGTCAATACTTGGATATCCGGATCAGTATTACCATGGCTTTGAGCTGTGCTACTGAGCTGGGAGTACTTGGTCTTGCTATCGCCTTCTTTAACCAATTCCGAGTAGAGACACCACAGAGAAAGTGGGTCTTGATGGCTTTCGTGCTGCGGATACCGTGAGTTCCTCTTATCGCATGACCATTGACATTGTCGAGAGTATATACTAATTCATGGAGCAGGAACATCGGACTCAGCATTGCCTACCTCCTCACCTACTGCCACTTCCTCTCGCACGGCTACTCAAGCATCTCCTTCATCCCCGTCGCCATCCTCCAACAAATCCTAGCCACTTACTCTTTCGCCTCCTCTACCTGTACCGCCTTCTTCCCCTTCACCATCCCCATCTCATCCTCCCCTTACTCCTCAGACTCTCCTCTCAAAACCCTCTCACGCAGCAAACTTGCCAGACGCATGTCTACACCCATGTCCTTTTTCGGCGACAAGATCCGCGGGGATAGAGAGGTGTTTTCACACAAAGCGAGGGTGTTTGCTGATGTCAAGGGTGTTGCGAGAAGAGAGAGTGAAAGGAAGGTTAGACAGCAGAACAGACAAAAGGAAAGGGGGATCAAGGGACATAGAAGTGAAGAGAGTCAAGAAAGTTTGAAGGGGATTGTGAGGGAAGAGACTTTTGAGGTGCAGGTTGTGTAAGATTGTTCTTCTTTGTTTGTTGTTGTTTGGCTTCTTGGTATGGGCGGATTCATGGTTTGCTGGTTGGGCTGAGAATAAGGCTCTCAGATGATATGGAGTAGAACTCATTCCAGTAGTTTCATGATCGCCTCCTTCAAAAGACCACTGGAACTTTCCTTGACGTGTGGTTTTCCTATAGAGGCTGGAGAGAAAACAGCTTCGTACCCATCTCACCTGGCTTGTTGTGCTTTGACAAGTTCCTCTTGGAAAGTCAAGGATTGCGTGACAATGTTTTGCAAAACAATGGCTGGTTGTTGAGAGGTACAACAGACATGTCACTTACTTTATCTAAACACCTTCCGCAAAGATAATTGGCTTGGGGTCTAAATCCTTTGGGAGAAATCCTCGAAGGTCAAGGAATAAGTGGAAATGTTTTGGCAAAAACAGTGGCTGGATGTTGAGAGGTACAAACGCGATGTCACTTGCTTTATCTAAGATTCCAAAAGATGGCGCTGTTCAGCTGGTCAAAGAAGAGCGGAATCAAAAGATGTAGCATTGTACATAAGATGGCGGGTTCAGCTGTCTCAAGACAAGTGTCTTTTGCACCCATATCGGCTGGCTCAGTGTCGAACGTATGCTGAATACGAAGATAAGGTGTGCAAGAAACGGCTGGCAGAAGCGCTGTCGTGCTTTAAACCTCAAATATACTTTGTGACAAACTTGGCTTCATCAACGCTCCTGCACAATATCTTATCAGGCTGGAAACTTACGGACCTATTTCCTCTTGGGAATAACATGGGTCGATGTGATCCTGTAACCAGGACCTTGTAAATATGCAATGCAATGACAAGAGCGCAGGAACACGATGCATAAGGATTGTTCTCTACCCCAACGGCCGCGGCCTGTCTGCAAGGCAGTTGATTTACCAGATAGTCGACCAAGATTTGAATTAGTTGCAATGACCAATAGCACATACGGCTTAAACGAAGAAAAGGCAGGATCGATTTCTCTGGAAGGAACGCACCATGATTGCGCATACCCAAACGGGTGAATTCAAGACCGAGATGCCGTTGTTCCCGAATGGCGAAAAGAAAGAAGCAAAGGATGGCTTTCACTTTCCACATGTACTGCACGTGAGATAATCCTCCTGTCAAGATCTCGCAGTGAGACATTACCCGGGGCGGTCCTTTCCGAGGACATTGTTCAAGAGTTTATCTTGAAAGTTCTGGAGAAATCACTTTTGCTTTTCAGGTTTCGAGTTTCCTTGGATTATCATTGGGTGTTATTGTTTTTGTGGGTTCGTGTTTTGATAGCTGGACCAAGCTTGATATAAAAGTCCGCTTCGGCTCCCCATGCAACCCTCCAGCTGTTTATTGCCACCACGCTGCGCGTGCTTTGCTCCTCGCGATCAGTGCCCTCATCTCGATTTAATAGGAAGGAAGCGGCTTGGTAAGCTTGGAAGCTCGTGTAGTCGTAGGAGTGTAATTGTGTGGGTGGCATTCTCGTAGTGGCTCAGGTACGTGCTGGACGTATCTCCGCCCGATGTTCGGTGATAAAATGAAGTTGCGATTTTGAGATTCGAAGCATTCGAGGTTGATAGAAGCAACACGCATATCTGAGAGGCTCTCACGAACTTTATACTCTTTGTAGTACGCAGAGATGTCAATCCGGCAGGGTGCCGAACGTGCTTGACCAACCGCATAAACACCAGCAGTGGCTAGCATTCGGGAACCCGTCTGCTGTACGAACGACTCGACATCAAAGTAAATTCTCCGACGCAGGTCCGTGAATCATTGAAGATGACTAGCAAGCATCTAGTCGTTGGGAAGAAGAATCGAAGTAGGTGAAGCTCTATTCTATTTATCGAATGTGAGGTTCGTCGGAAATCGCCTCGAAGCTCAATGAGGTCGGAATTCACCCAGTCTTGATACACCAAGATGTCTTCACCTTGCCTCCGTGACTACATGCAGCACTTGGCGAAAAGCGTGTACGCACGAGATCCATGCCTGAAACACTTGCCTGTCTGATAGCCGTTCTCGAACCATGTGTTTATGGAGGAGTAAATAACGAGGCAGGGCATAACCCTTGCCTTGAACAAGGTTCGCGTAAGCAGCATTAGCATGCAAGGAAAGTCCTTGCTCGGCTGAGCAGCGCGTGCTGCATACATGTTATTGCATGAATCGCATAGACTTTTCAAACATGTCAGCAATGCGCCGTGATTGATTAAAGTGCCAACAACTTGACTATCCGTCCATAGTAGGCGATGCCAAACAGCATCGCAGGTTCTTGAAGGCTTGGAAGCTGTGAGGTCAACACTAGATACCGACCGTTACTCGGAGTGGTACACAAAGAGTTGAAATAAGCTCCACCGAATCAACGACCAGCTGAAGCTGTGGCTGGTGCTGGTCAAAAATCAGCCCCCGCCAAGCTTTGACCGGCACGGCAATTATGACGCTGATACAAAGCAACGTCCCGTCTTCTTGTCCCAACCCTCGGGTCAAGTTGAAGGACTATCCTTGCACTACACATTATTCATCCTGGTCACTTCGGAGATTTATTGCTGTACGACGTGCAGATGCAACAATGAGAATGAGGCCGGGGCCAAGACAGTTTTGAGACTATGAGGCCTTGATTGAGTGTCTCAACCACGCACAATCACTCTACAGCAAGAAGAATATTGCGAGCCTCATAACGATATCTGACCAGCGGTACATGCATCAGAGTAGGTATGCATAGGTACATTGTGCCGGCGAGACCGCCTTGAATCCCTTGATCTGATCTTGTGGTGGTGGGGACAACTTGAGATCACAAAGCTAAAGTTTAACATGCATGAACAGCTAAGAGCATTGCGCATGCATGACAAGTAGAGGTGTGCCATAGAAACGGTATCGATTTGCACCAATACCGCTCCTACCCAACACTCTCCCTCGCTCGCCAATTGCCTTATGCAAGACCCGCCCTGGCAGGATCGGCTGAAAACTCATTCTGCCAACTTTTTAGCTTCTTGTTGTGACCTTGTTGCTGGGGGAAGCTACTGTGAAGTAGCGGATCCTTAGCGAGTGCATGCTGCTGGCACCCATAGTACCAATGCTGGGTAGGTGATTGCCTCTTTTCCTGAGTCTGGCTATATAGTCGGACCAGATTCCCAGCCTTTTTTTCCAACATCAACTCAGGTGTGACCTTTCTATCTTTCGTCCTCCTAGCTGTCTTTCGTTTCACAGTCCTGCAAATATTCGTCACACGTTCCACTACCAACTCTTATACCTATTCGTTTGACTTCTCTTTTTGTGCACATTTGAGATGAAGGCCGTAACCAAACTATCGGCTGCGGTACTTTGGGGTTCCGCTGTCGCCCATGCTTGGATACCTCATTTTGGCAAAACCTCGAAACGTCAAGGAGATCCAGTATATCACGATTGGAATTCCACTGCACCTCCTAGCCCCTCATACCCGACTACCAATTACAGTTCCCTTCCTTGGTTCCCCAATGCTTCACTTCCTCAGGATCTGACCAATGGTCCGTATTCATTAACAACAAATCAATAATCTTGACTAAGCCGTGCTTCAGGTCTCAGCCCATGGGGTATGCTCGATCATCCTGGCTTCGGTCCATGGGTAGATGGACCAATGCCTCAAGGTTGTCCTTGGGGTCTGCGACAGCAAAATGACACAAACCCCTACAACGAGAAGAATGTGCCCAACACTGGCATGACACGTTACTACGAGTGGACGGTTACCAACCAAACAATGGCTCCCGACGGTGTTGAACTTCCGCTCCTTGTAGTCAATGGTCAATTCCCCGGACCACTCATTGAAGCTAACTGGGTAAGCAAAAGTCCTCATCTTATGTATGTTGCGGTTTCTAATAGTCTTAGGGTGATTGGATCGAGGTCAAAATCACAAACAATCTCAACGAGGGTACTGCCATGCACTGGCACGGATTCCTCCAAAAGGGCACTCCGTGGTATGACGGAACTCCTGGTGTAAGTTGTCATTACCCGCACAGGCCAGGATATCAGCTGACAGATTAGATTTCTCAATGCCCTATTGCTCCCGGAAAGTCTTTCACTTACCGCTTCCGCGCCGAACTTTATGGCACCAGTTGGTGGCATTCTCACTGGTCTGCTCAATATCTCAATGGCTTGGCTGGTCCTATCATCATTCACGGACCTGTCGCCGACGAGTACGACATTGATCTAGGACCTGTTATGTTGACTGACTGGTTCCACAACAACTACTTCAACTTGCTCGAGCAGGTCTTCTATTCTACCGAATTTGGACCACTCTTCCCTCCATTCTCCAACAACATGCTCATCAATGGAAAGAACAACTACGATTGCAAGAACACCAATCTCACATGTACTCCAAATGCAGGCATCTCCCAATTCCGCTTCCAGAGCGGCAAGAAGCATCTCTTGCGTCTGATCAACCATTCTGCTGAGGCAATTGTCTTTTTCTCGATTGATGGATACCAGCTGAAGGTGGTTGCCAATGACTTCGTTCCTGTTGAGCCATACTACACCGATCTTGTGACTCTTGGAGTTGGTCAGCGTACCGATATCATTGTAGAAGGCACCGGCAACAGCACTGATTCAGTCTGGATGCGCATGACCGAAGGTCCTTCAGGACTTGGACCACCTCAAGGCCAGACTGGTTGCAGTTTGAACGATGGCAATGGTGTTGAGGCCCTCGCAGCTATCTACTACGAGAACGCTGACACTAGCGTGCCTCCCACCACAACAACCACTATCGCTGAATCCCGTTACTACTTCCCACTCAACTGCAACAACCAGCCTCTGAACTACACAGTCCCGAAGTACCCTATTGCCGTACAGGATCCCGATGTCACCCTCAACTTCACCATGTCCGCTGCATACAACTCCACTGGAGCCTTCCTGTGGTACATGAACAACCAGAGTTTCATAATCGACTACAACGATCCCATACTTCTTGAGGCCGGGCTTGGTAACACCGATTTCCAGCCCGAGAGGCGTGTCTTTGATATGGGAACCAACAAGACCGTTCGTATCATCATGCAGAGTGTCGGCTTCCCTGCTTCCCGTAAGTTATCTCTCTTCGTCTAGATTGTCGGACCAACACTGACTAGATTCACAGATCCCATGCACATTCACGGTTTCAACATGCAAGTCCTCAGCGAGGGTCTCGGAACTTGGGACGGTGTCTCCATCACAAACCCTTCGAACCCTCAACGTCGTGATACCCAGCTCGTCCAACCCAACGGCTACCTCGTTGTTCAAATCGAGCTTGACAACTGGGGTCTCTGGCCTTTCCACTGTCACATTGCTTGGCATATTAGCGAAGGCATGAACATCAACTTGCTTGTTGACACGCCTTATGTCACCAATGAGATGCAAATCCCATATGTCATGGCCCAGACTTGCCGTGATTGGGCTGATTACACCAACACGACTGTTGTCAACCAGATTGATTCTGGTCTTTAAGTCTTGTTTTGATCTTGCCTTTTTCTATTTTTACATAATATTCTTTCGCTGTGGCTCTTAAGGGCTATGGTTTAACACTTAAAGTGTAATGTCAATATCTTTATCTATTCACAACGGAATTAAATCATCAACTCTCAAGGGACGTAAACTGATCTGACAAGATTTTTGTGCATTTTTACCACTCAAATATGACAGCCCATTAGTGGTGGGAAAATTATACATCATAAGTCGCTCTCATGACAGCATCTCAGTAAATTTATGCATATCAAAATGCACAAGGGCGAAACAAGCATGTATTGCGTCCATTGAGACACCTCAAGATCATGCCTCTCACTGGATATTACTTGTTACTGCTGCTTGTAGCATGGCATCGTCCAAACCGGGGTGTTTGATCAAAATGTCGCTTTGGTTCTGAAATCTAACGATGCTGGCCGCCACGTTTCCAAGACGCGACAGCGCTTGATCCACTGCTTTCTCTTGGTCTTGCGCCATCATAGGCGGTGATTTGTGATGTTAGATGATGGGCGGAGAGGTGTAGTGCTAGATTGGTGGAAGGAAGACGTACGCGAAGCGGTAGTGAAAATCGCGTGGGTGTGGGTGGACGTCTTCCGGCGCAAACAAACGTAATGTGTGAGAGCAAACACGACCTGTCGAGTCTGCCGAGCTTTCACCCACAAAAAACACCAACATTTACTCGAGCTTGTTTCAGAGAACTCTCCGCTTGCCAATTTCTCACCTCCCTGATAAGCGTTCAGGTCGCTGATCTCTGAGTGAAGCCTTTCTGTCTCTTCTTCGTGGGATCTTTGCTTGGGGACGGACTCCCCAACTTTTGAGTTATGCGTCTTCTTGCCAATGTCAACAGACAGTAAGTCTTCAGGGTGGTGTGCTCTTCTTGTCCCACCAAAACTTCACGCTTGATCACAGCCTCTTTCTGACTTTCTGCCTTTTGAGCGGCTTGTTCATGGGAGACTTGCTGAGCTTTCAGGCAAGTCTGGGCTTTGACAAGTTTGGTATGATCCTGCTGGAGGACGTTTTGCTTGCCTTTCAACTCTTGCTGCTTCTTTTCCAATTCTGATCGTTGGGTTGCGAGGGCGTAATCTGCAAGACAATGTGAGCGGCGACAGGTTCGATTGTTCAGAGGGGGCTCAATGCTTCGTCGTGCTGTTTTGATACGTCATCTGCATCCTTCTCGAAACCATCTCTGCGCCTTCCAGATTCAGCACGACGAATTCATGCACTTTCCGTTTTTGTTCATTAAAACAGAGTGAAGAAATCGGGCTCTCTACTTTCCCCTCGGACTGAGACTCGCCGTGTTGTCTCTATGAAGATGTACAATACTTAACCAAAAAGATGGATGCCCACTGAGATGCATCAAGGTCGAATATCTCTTGAAGCCCTTGTCTTCTTTGAGATTCTGATAGCATCAATGTTGCCGAGGATGTCATCTTTCGTACAGCTTGTTTGTCAAGCATCTGTCATTTCTGCTCTCCATCCAGAATGGAGAGAACGTTATGATCTGATGAAGGCAAACGGGGAGAAGTCACGATGAGGCAGGAACAAGTGATGTGCATGCACGAGCCAACCTCGGAACGAGACTCCACATTCGATTGCAGGAAACCCCACATCTCGTCCAACCTCCTGTCTTTCACCTCTCTTCCTTGCTCTCAACATTGTATCATGCAATTCCGGGAGAAATCAACGAAAAGGATGTTTGATCCAATCGAATTTTCATTTGGGCTGCTGGCAGGTGCCAGGTTGAACTGTATTGCGGTAAACGCAGCACCCTCGGTAGATCGACCCCATCTCCATATCATGTCAATCTGCCCTTCCCCTCATTTCCTTGTTCCTAACCCCGCCACTTTACGCGACCACCACGCACCTATTTTTCCGTCTCGTCTTCCTTGCAGGTTCCCTGGATAAATGTCATTCTTCCGTGCTAAGACTCTATTCACACGAGGAACATCCTGTATCCAGTTAGACAAATATGTCAAGTACTTGGCTCAGGGAAAGTAGCATAGGATAAATTTCCTGCCATGCCCTGGCATCCTAGTTTTCTGGTACCTGTTGTCGTAGCCTTTCGACCACCAAACAGCATGAAGGGACTCTTTAAGAGCATAACGCTCTCGCTGCCATTGTGTCTCGCTGCCTTGTCTCATGCGCAGGACACACAATGGCCGCTGCAAAGCAACGGACTTACTGACTTGGTCGAGTGGGACCACTATAGTTTCAAGATTAACGGAGAACGTCTGTTCATCTGGTCTGGAGAGGTATGTCCCATTGTTGATCACAATAGACAAAGTTTGAGTCTGATTATTCAATAGATGCATTACTGGAGAATACCTGTTCCTGAGCTATGGGTTGACATTTTGCACAAAGTCAAAGCTGCTGGGTCAGTCGGATGCTTGAAATGCACGCCGAATGTATTTTCTAACACAAAAGCAGTTTCAACGCGGTCTCATTCTATTCACACTGGTAAACGAGAGTCAGGTTGTATCTGAAATTGAAGAACACAGCTGATCGTATCCAGGGGATTCCATGCTCCACGTGATGGAGTCGTTGATTTCGAAGCCGGTGCTCACAATATCACCAGTCTGTTCGAGACCTGCAAGTCCCTTGGCCTGTACATTTTCTATCGTCCTGGACCTTATATTAATGCAGAGAGTACTGGTGGCGGTTTCCCTGGCTGGGTCACAACTGGTGCTTATGGTTCTCTACGTAACAATGATACAAGATACACCGAAGCTTGGAAGCCTTACATTGAGAATGTCAACAGTATCATCGCTGAGCACTCAATTGCTAACGGTGGCAATATCATCTTCTACCAGGTCGAGAATGAATACGGCTACCAATGGACGAATACTGCTCTCAGAACTCCTAACGAGACCGCAATCCACTACATGGAAATTCTTGAGACTGTTGCAAACGATACTGGTATCAACATGCCCACTGTACACAATAATCCCAATTTAGGCAGCAAGTCTTGGTCCATGGACTATGACATCAACAGGGTTGGCGGTGATACTTGGCTATACGCCGTCGACAACTATCCTTCCTGCTGGAGTTGCAACCTCGAGGAGTGTAGCTCTACCAACGCTCCAGCTCCTGATTTTACTGTTCTTGACTACCACACCCACTTCCAGGAGACAGCACCTGGAGATCCTTCCTTCTTCGCTGAATTTCAGGGAGGCTCTTACAATCCTTGGGATGGCCCCGCTGGTGGCTGCAGAAACAATACCGGACCTGATTGGGTAAATGTGTTCTACCGAAACAACATTGCTCAAAAGGTCACAGCTCATAATATGTACATGCTGTACGGCGGGTAAGTCAAAATTGTTGCGCGCTGTCAATTGAGATCACTGGTC
The DNA here is from genome assembly GCA_024195555.1 of Aureobasidium sp. EXF-12298. Classification (NCBI taxonomy): domain Eukaryota; kingdom Fungi; phylum Ascomycota; class Dothideomycetes; order Dothideales; family Saccotheciaceae; genus Aureobasidium; species Aureobasidium sp. EXF-12298. The sequence goes on along the minus strand of SWBJ01000017.1, from coordinate 231,925 downwards.
ACTAACCTCTTCAAGAACCAATTGGGGCGGCCTTGCCTTTCCACTAGTCGGCACCAGTTACGACTACTCTGCACCCATCCAGGAAGATCGTCTTATAGGTGACAAGTATTCCGAGGCAAAACTGCTCGGCTACTTCATCAGATCTACCAAGGACCTTCCCCTTATCGAGAGAGGCACTAACGGTACCAACCTCACCACCAACTCTAATGTCTTCACCCAAATTCTCTACAACGTCGAGAACAATGCTCAATTCTATGTTGTCAGACATGCAAACACAACACTGCAGACGTCTCTCTCCTTCAAACAAAACATGACAACCTCTCTTGGAGAGTTCCAGGTCCCTCAACATGCTGCTGATATTCGCATCAATGGCAGAGAATCCAAGATCCTCGTCTCGGACTACAACGCTGGCGAACAGAAGATCATATACTCTACTGCTGAAGTCTTGGCTGTGTCCATACAGAATGGTAAGCCCATCATCGTCTTCTGGGTCCCAACCGGAGAGAGCGGCGAATTTTATCTCAAGGGCGCTCAACATGGAAGTGTGAAGCAATGCAACGGATGTTCTAGCGTCGGCTTCTACCAGACCGAGGATGGTGTCATTACGAGTTTTGCACAAGGCTCGGGAATGAGCGTCTTCCAATACGGTAATGGTGTGACTGCCATTGTGGTCGATAGGTCGCAAGCCTACAAGCTCTGGCACCCGACCCTGACAAACGATCCCCATGTGCCTCTGGACAAGACCGCATTAGTCATTGGACCATACCTCGTCCGCAGTGCTGAGGTTGAGGGTGACACTCTTGCTCTGGTAGGCGATTACAACGGTACTACACCTCTTGAAATCTTTGCTGCAGGTGTGAAGAAGGTCACTTTCAATGGCGGGTGCGTTTCTGTCAAGGCTTCCGGCTATGGCAGTCTCAAGGGAGGGCTATCCCAGGACAAAGTTACTGTAGAGTCCTTGAATGCCACGTTGCCTGCACTATCTCAGTGGAAGGCTGCCGATGGTCTTCCCGAGCGCGAGGCTGACTACGATGACTCAAGATGGGTTACTGCCAACCATACAACCACCCCCCATTGGGAAAAGCCTGCGACCCACTTTATTCTGTATGCCGATGAGTATGGCTTCCATGGCGGCAACATTCTCTGGCGTGGGCGCTTCAACGGCACAAGTAGTGGCATTTTCTTGAACGTCATTGGCGGTACTGGTAGTGGTTGGTCTGCTTGGCTGAACGGCAAATTCCTTGGTTCGACTTTTGGTGATATCAAGCTGGCCCAGACCAACCAGACACTCAAGTTTGGTGATGCTGTCCAGAGTGGGGAGAACGTTCTGTTCATTGTTCAAGACCACATGGGCAAGGATCAGACTACTGGCGCCATCAATCCCCGTGGTATCTTGAACGCTACCCTAGCCGATGGCGCCAAGTTCACGTCTTGGAGGGTAGCAGGCAAGGCTGGCGGCGGCAATAACATCGATCCTGTCCGTGGACCTTACAATGAGGGTGGTCTACACGCCGAACGTCTCGGCTGGCACTTGCCTGGCTTTGATGACAGCAAGTGGGCTTCAGGCTCGCCTACCACAAGTCTCAGCACCGCAGGCGCAAACTTCTACCGCACAATCTTTCCCCTAGATCTGCCCAAGGGTCATGACGTCTCGCTGGCCTTCAACCTCCATGCATCGAAGAGCACAAAACTTAGAGCCCAACTCTACGTCAACGGGTACCAGTTTGGCAAGTTTGTTCCATACATCGGTAATCAGGTTGAATTCCCAGTCTTTCCCGGTATCTTGGACTATCATGGCAACAACACTATCGGTCTGTCGATCTGGTCCCAGGACAATGTCGAAGCGAGCGTGTCTGTCAGCGTCAGTGTGCTTGGTGTGCACTCTTCAGGGTTCGATGTTGCCTTTGATTCGAGCTATCTCAGACCTGGATGGACGAAGGAGAGGCTGCAATATTATTGAGACATGTGATGAGGTTGGCACGACGAGACGTAGTCAGACGAATTCAGAGTCAGCCCGTCAGAGCTCTTGGTGGTGAATGGCAAGATGTATAAGAAGGTTGTGTAAAAAATGCATTTTGTTATTACAGAAGGTGTGTATCATTGAAAAAAAAAAATGCCTCTCTGAGAGTTCAATGTACTTGTCAAGAAAGTAAGGGAGAGGAGACTGTTGCTCTACCCGGATTTACTGAGTGTTCGTATCCATCTCTCAAGCCCAATACTCATGTATCTCGTGCTTGCGCTTGTACATCAAGAACCAACACGTAAATGGGAACTAAAAGCACTGTCAGTGAAGAGTCCAACCAGATATGTGAAAAAACTCACGATAGCTGTATTGACAGCCGCCCAAGCAAACAAGACGCCAAAATCAAGGCCGATGCGTGAATGCAGACCGAAGAGGATTTGTCTACTGGCTTCAACGACATTGTGCAATGGCCATGCGTAACCCCAGCGGAAGAACGCAGGTTCAATGTCAATATCGTAGAAACCTGTTGATACGTTGGTGATGACCCACTGTTTACTATTAGCCACACTGACATGGAATCAGAGGTAGATGTCGGATGAAAACTTACAAAGATAAGCCAGAGACCTGTCCACGGTTGACCAACAACCATAGCCACATTCTCACACGCAAGACCAAGCGCGCACATGGCGACAAAATTTAGCATCCAATATACAGGGAAGGTGCCATGACCATAGGCGTCAGGGTTTCCATACGCAATGTCCGTGACTTGGGTCTCCGAGGTAATAGGATTACCACCAGAGAAGTTTATCTGGAAGGCCAGAGAGACGAAAGAATATGCCAAGGATAGGAAGAAGTAAGCGAGTACAGTACCGCCCCAACGGACTACGATAAACTCGATAAATCTGAGAGGTGGATGTCCTTGAGGGTTCAAGAATCTGAACCAGATAGGTAGGTAGAAGGCGAATGAGAAGAAACTCAAGATGATAAGGTAGATGAGTCCAATCGTGGTGGCTGGAATGGCTGTATAAGGATAGAAAGGCCTAAGATCAAATTCCGAGAAGCCAATTGCTGGTGAAATGGCTTGAGGAACATTGACCAAATTGCGCAAGAGCGTTTGATCAGTAGTGGCGTTTTGGAGAACCATTTTTGCCCATTGCTCGCCGACCATGGTGGTAGCCTGAGTCTGAAACTGCGAAATTATCGGATACATGAAATCGTACCAATTCGTGTCGTCTCTAGAGGATTGATAGATCAATTGACATGCTCCCATGGGATCGTAACTTGTGTTTCCGTTTTGGACAGCATTGTAGAGTTGTGAAGTTGCATTGGGCATGATTATGATGGCGGCCCAGGCATCCCAGTTGTAAACGGCCTGTCGTACGGCAATCGGGTCGTAGTTGAAGTCAGATCCGAATAATGGTCCCCATCCAAGAGTTGGTGTGCCAGATGCTACTTGCGTACGTGCAAGACCTTGAATGATAGGCCCAACTAATGGCTCAACTCCAGGTACACTAGCAGGTCCCTGGCCATCAAAATCCACAACGTACACAACTAATGAAGATATGTTCGACTCCACATGATATAATGCTGCCCAGTCTGATCGAAGTCAGTATATGTGATTAACAATGTTTGTTACTCAAAACTTACAGAGAGACAGGACAGCCATGATAGCTATCATAAGTATGACAGTAGTCAATAACCATTTCCAAGCAATTTCTCGCCTCACATGCTTGAGTTCTGGAGAAAACAGTCCAACAGGCTTGGGTTTCTCATCGCCATCCTGTCCCTTTTCTGAGTCTCCATTCTGCTGTTTGTTATCGCTCGGTCGCTCGGGTGAATTTTCCTTAGATGACATGATCTGTGTTTGGTGAGCCCTTCACGTCCTATGTGGTTTCTGTACGAGTACGACTGGCAGGCGGCTCGATACTTATTGACATTCCCCAGCCTGAACGAAGACGATTTAGGCAATTTTCGTCTGTGCTTGAACTTTAGATGACGTTGATGCACCGTCACTGAAAGTAACTGCCGTTTTCTCCACGATTCGGAAAGAGTTTCCCGGATCCTGATCCTCCATCCGAAGGCTTTCAATTTGGAATCGAGTGCAATTGTGACAGCAATAGAACAGAACAAAGTGACTGTGATAATTCATCCTGCTATAGCACCAGCGCTATTGCGCAAGGATAGTGTCAGCTTCTAGCATCATGTCTAGCGCATCTTCAAACCACGACTTCCCCGCTGACATTGTCCTTGGCCCGTGCTGCTACGAAGATGTTCTGACTGAGGAACCGGAGATACTCAAGTCGCTGCCTAGCAGGCTTTGAGATTTTGAGTCAAGTTCACTCATTCTTCGGTCCCACATATTCTTGATCAGACATGATGGGATGGACCTTTCGTGTCGAGTCATCACGTGGCCTTGACACCACGTGATTCATACCAACTCAGAAGCAGCATGTCAGACTGGTGTGAGAGAAACAATCGATGAACCAGTAGGCTGTCAGAGGTGCGCTGCTTCAAGAGATGGAATTTGAAGCTCGAAACAGTATCAAAGTTTAGTTGGTGGAGTTGACTTGTTTGAATTGAAGATGTAGCCAGTGGCCGAGGGATGAAAACCAGAAGAAGGCACGAGCGGTATGGAAAAAGGAGGCTTGTGGAAGGAAGCTGAGAAGAAGACTGGATGGCAAGTGGCAGGATTGTATGAGGAGGCTTGAGGCGGATTTGACATGTTGGGTGGCATGGCTTCTATCTGGCTCATGGGCTTTGACATGTCGTGCGACACGGATCGAGTCTGCTGAAAGTTTGGTCGCTGTGGAGTTTGCGACGGCGGATACTGAGGAGAGTTAGACTGAGCACCTGGTGGCATACCCTCAAAGCGAAATGTCTGCGCACCTTTGGTCTGGAGGGTTGGAGAGCGGGAAACATGCTTCACGGACAAGACACGACGGAGAGACAATTAGCAAAGTAGATGAAGGGCCAGACACATAGGTTTACGATCGTTATAGAGACTGGAGTCGAAGGTCGTGGATGGATATGGCACAAGACCGAGAGCCGAATGGGTGCGGAGGTGACAGGAAGTTTTGATAGAAACAGGAAGGTGCACGCGAGGACATGCTTGGCATGATTTTCTGGGCGGCGTGCGACTTTGAGGCGCAACATTGAGACTTGTCGCAACTTGAATTCGCCATGTTCAGAGCGCAACTGCGCCGACGACCATTTGTCCACCCCCAGCACCTCATTCGCCTATCCAGACTATCTTCCACCTCAAGTCTCGCCTCCGACACGCCCTTAATCCGCCTACAAAATGCCACGATATACAAGGACTCGATCGACCAGAACAATGCATCGCCTCTGTTCAGCGACCTGAATTTCAACCTACCACCCGCTGGCGAGCATTGGGCCATCGTTAGTGCCACCTCGTCTGCGCGCACCGACTTGCTCAAAGTCTTGAGCGGCAGATACCTTTGCGCTCCTCCCCACGCTCGTTCATATCCATACCTGCTACACAACAACACGCCTCAAAATCGCGCCATTGGTTATATCGGTTTCGATGCCGAGAGAAGTGGTTTGGGTGGCACCGCCGTCAAGGGCGAATATCTAAGTCAGCGCTACGAAGCTCATCGCGAAGTCACAGACTTCTCTCTACTGGATTACCTTGAAGGAAACACCGAGCTTAATGCTCTCGAAAAGCCTGCCGATTATTTGGATACCCATTTGCTAGCAGACGTCATTGCAAATCTCAATCTGCATCCTCTGCTGAATCTACCTGTCAGCAACCTGAGCAATGGCCAGACGCGCAGAGCCCGTATTGCCAAAGCCTTGCTTGCCAAGCCAAAACTTCTCCTGCTCGACGGGCCATTCATGGGTCTTGACCCTATGACCACCCTCCATATATCAAGTTTCCTTCAGCAAATGGCCGAGCAGAGTAGTCCGAATATCATCCTATCTCTACGAGTAGGGGATGATATACCTTCTTGGATCACCCATGTGCTCGTCATCGACCCTGATACAAACACAAAAGTCCGCTATCAAGGTACTCGAGGTAGTGTCTGGAAGGACTTGCATATGATGCGTGGGGACGATGGCTTTCACACAAGCTTGCGGAGAAGCATAATCTTGTCCTCTGCAAGACCTTCTCGTGCCAAGAGCTCTGGAAAGGGACAACTAAGTCGTGACGGCTCATCCGTGACTCATCTTCCGATCCCACTCGGAGAACCACTGGTCGAGATGCAAGGCGTGAAAGTCTCGTATGGAGTGGACAACGAGTTAAGCAAACGAACAGTCCTGGGAAATTGGTCCGAATCCGTCGATGGTACAGAAAAGGAGGGTCTCTGGTGGAATGTACGCCGTGGTGAGCGATGGGGTGTCTTTGGACCAAACGGTTCGGGCAAGACCACTCTTCTATCCTTGATCACATCGGATCATCCTCAGACATATGGTCTCCCCATCAAGCTTTTTGGCCGCTCTCGTATTCCTTCTCCAGGCGAGCTCGGAATCAGCATCTTCGAACTCCAATCACGCATAGGACATAGCTCCCCGGAGGTTCACACATACTTCCCCAAAAAATTGTCTATTCGCCGTGTACTAGAGAGTGCTTGGGCCGACACACCACTGTCAAAACCTCGACTGACGCGCCAGAAGGACATCCGTGTCGATTCCTTCCTGCGTTGGTTTGCTCCCGAACTATCGCCCACCAAAACTAGCGAGCTTCAGATCATTGCAAGCAAGCTGAGAAGGAGTGGACCCGCAAACCTCGAAATCAAACGTAGATTGGAGCGCCTCCACATTGCCAACGACGATCTTGATTGGGCAGATACCATAACCTTCAGAGATTTGCCCTTTAGCTCACAGCGCTTGTTGCTTTTCCTTCGCGCGTTGATATCTGAACCTGACTTGATCATCTTAGACGAAGCTCTGAGCGGCATGGACAAGGCTGTTCGTGAAAAGTGCCTGCTGTTCCTCGCCCACGGTGAGAAGCTGGAGTACAAGTCTGGTAATAAAATCGTCAACAGCGTGCAGATGAACAATGACCTGATCAACTTTGGCGGTATTCAAGACACACAGGCATTGTTGACTATCAGTCATAGCACAGAGGACATTCCTGGCTGCATCAGACAATGGATATGTCTTCCAGAGCCTAGTGAAGGCAAGCCAGCGAGAGTTGGTGAGTTACCAGGACCACTGGAACTCCATCCCGATAGTTGGTATGAGATCTGGAATCTCCCAAACAACAAACCGCAGAGAATGTCTAGAAGGCGTTTGAATAGATCTGTAGAGTTGGGCCAAGAGGAACTGGAAGCAGAGTCCGATAACGGATTCGAGAAGGAAGAACAAGAAGAGGACGCGGATACAGACAAAGCGTCTTCATCATCACCTTCGTCATAGAATATGTAAGATATTCGTAGACTGTACAAAAGCACATGATTATCACAGCTCTTAAGGTGTGGAGTTGGCATCATCACAGGCCTAGTGAGCCCTCGGGCGAGCACGGGCAAGTCGCATCTTTTGACCTCGACCTTCGCTCCTGTGAACAGAGCCCTGCAGCCACGACTACTATATTCTGTTTCAGGCATGTTTCGAACTCTTGGACTCTTTCGTACTTTCCATCAATCGTAGACTCTATTCTCATGCTAGGTATTGGTCTGCAAAGTCTACACTGGAAAAAGTAGGCGACACAGCTTGCTATTCGAGGATGATCTCCTCCTTTGAGTGATCAGCATGGCAGAATAGACATACTTTGGCCACGACTTTATCCGTGTCCGATGGCTTGTCACATTTACGAGGTAGGTATTCCAAAATCCTACAATTCCCTCTCGTGTTCTTGTAAGCGATGTGACGCTAGCTTTAGGAGTCACGTATCTTCCCTCAGCGTGAGTAGGTATAAAGACTGGAAATGGCCTCAGCTACTTCCATCTATAGCTTTTTGCGAGTAGCAGTCGTTGGTTTCTCCTCAGATCCTGACCAACAATGAGGTTCTCATCTGTTCTTGCGGCCTTGTCTGCAGTCGGCAGCACGTTGGCGCAGCAGACCTACACTAACCCTGTACTGTGGTACGATCTTGCAGACCTCGATGTCTTCCGCAAAGGCAACCAATACTACTACTCCGCCTCAACCATGTCCTTTTCTCCTGGAGCGCCAATTCTTAGATCTGGAGACCTTGTCAACTGGGAGTTTATCGGTCACTCGGTCCCTACATTGGACTTCCATGACACCGCATATGACTTGGCTGATGGCAAGCAAGCCTACGTCCGTGGAATCTGGGCTTCTTCTATGCAGTACCGCGAGTATGACGATACTTTTTACTGGATTGGCTGTGTCGACTTCAAGACCACTTATATCTACAAGGCCAAGGATCCTGCTGGTGATTGGAGCAAGGTTGGCGAGATTGGGACTTGTTACTATGATTGCGGCATGTTGTTTGATGGGCAGAACATCTATGTTGCTGTAAGTCTTAGTCTACTCATTTTTTCTGGTGTGCTTCCATCAAGTGGGTGGCTGATCCTTTGTCTCTCATCGTAGTACGGCAACACCAAAATCAGTGTTGCACAGCTGAACAACGACTTTACCCAAAAGTCAACCACGCAGGTCTACAGCTCCAGCATCAATATCGAAGGCTCTCACATGAAGAAAATCAACAACAGATACTACATCTTCGTCACCCAACCCGCTTCCAACGAATACGTCCTCAAATCAGACTCTGGCCCCTTAGGTCCCTACGAATTCAAAATCTTCACAAAGGCACCGGCAAGCGGTATCCAAGGCAGTGGAAACCCTCACCAAGGAAGTGTAGTCGACACTCCTAACGGCGATTGGTACTATCTCAGTTTCATCGATGCGTATCCGGGTGGCCGCAGTCCTGCCTTGGCGCCATTTGTATTCGATGCACAAGGCTGGCCATCCCTAAAACAAACCAATGGCTTTGCGATCGCAAATCCATACCCCGTAACTCCCGTGCCGGTGAAATCCACCACCGGCACCGATACTTTTACAGGACCTAAACTAGGCCCTCAATGGGAATGGAACCACAACCCCGACACCTCTTCCTTCTCCTTTGCCTCTGGAGGCGGTTTAGTGCTTAAAACCTCCTCCGTGACCAAAGATTTATACCACGCCAAAAACACTTTGACGCACAGAATTTTAGGTCCAGACTCGACCGCCACCATCTCCCTCGACATTTCAAAGATGTCTTCGGGGGATCAAGCAGGCTTGGCCTTATTCCGCGATAACTCGGCTTATATCGCCATCCGCAACAACGCTGTCATCTTGCAACGCGACTTGACCCTCGGCGCAAATTGGAACACTCTATCCACCGGCCGCACGGAAACCTCTGTCTCTTTACCTCGAGGAACGAAAAATATATGGTTGAGGCTACATGCAGACATCAAACCTGCTGGCACCCACCAAGGCACTTTTTCGTGGAGTACGGATGGGAAAACGTTCAAACAGTTGGGAACACCGTATACCATGAACACGACTTATTACTTTTTCATCGGGTACAGGTTTGGAATCTTCAATTTTGCGGAAAGTAGTTTGGGGGGTAGCGTTACGGTCAAGTCTTTTGACTTGGCTCTGGGGGCAAAGTAAGAAGGACTAGTTCAAAGTTTGGAGAGTGTAGACACAGAGTATGTAGCCTGGAGAGATCTATGAAGTGTACCAGTTTGAGCAGTCTTATGTCTTCTCGTGTGACTACAATAGTGACTGTACGTTCTCGCAGAAAGATTGTGTCATAATCAGAGAGCAGGAAGAGGTGACGTGTTGGTCTCATCCTTCCTCTGGCTGCCGAGGCAAATATACAAATATACCCTCGAAAGTTGTATAGGCATAAAAGTACAAACGCACGCATCAATTAGACAAAAGTAGGTAGTAGACAAGAAAACCTCAGGTAGTGGTTATGGGGGGAGAAGATATTCTTTGACATACTCGGCTAAATTAAAACTCGTTCAATTCATAACATATTCATTCTTATTCTTCATGTATCCATCTTTAGTAGGTACCATCAGAACTCAGCTTGGTGTAGCCGGGGAACTGGTTGAACTGGTCCTGATTAATCTTGGTAAGCTCAGGACATCCAAGCTTCTCAGTAGCATTGCCAAAGGCAGAGCTGACTTGGTTGACAGCCGCGGCAAGATTGGTAACGAGACCAGACAACAAGTCAGGGAGTTCTTGGACAGCAAGTTGCAGGCCGTAGCACATGAGGTTGTTGCCCTGAGTCAAGGTGGCCGCATTGAAGACACCGTTGGTCAACTCCTCAGGGTCAAGGCCGACGAAGCTGTTGTTCGTACCGGTGTTGCCGCCAATGCTGGCAAACTCAAGGTGCTGGAGCAGTTGGAAATCGGTATCGACTTGCAGGAAAAGAACATCGTAGGGATCAGCCTGGTTGCGAGTGTACCAGTTCTCGGGAATGCGTTCGTGGCCGGGAGTGTAGGTGAAGTTTCCGTCCTCACCAGTAATGGCGTAGAAGGACTTGAGGACCTCGCCATTAAGCTTGCCAGCAGGGTATTCGGCAGACTTGTTACCCATGAAACGATAGATGAAGCTCCACGCTGCAGGTTGAGCAATCACACCAGAGAAAGGGGCGTTGAAGAAGTAGGGGTTGCCGTCGATGTTCTCTTGGAAGCGAGCAGCTCTTCTATCGGTCAAGAGCTGGAGGTCGTAGTTGTCATCTGCCTTTCCAGCATCGTACAAGGCCTGGAAATTCTTCATCGTCAAAAGGTAGTCTTGACCATCGACGTACAAGTCACCTCTGGTAGGCGATGCGTCGCCCTCATACTTGTTGTGAGAGCCACTGATACCCTGGGGCTGTCCAAGAAGGTTGATGGAAGCGACGTTTGGTGTGGGACCACCGATGCTCCATTCAAGAAGGTTACCGTCGATGGCGGCACCATAGACGGCAAGAATAGTGCCGAGATCAACACCCATGCCGAAGACTGAGGAAGTAGACTCGATGAACTGGGTGATGGTACCAACACCGTTGTGGGGGAGGTAGTTGTGGTTGGCAAGGGCGTTCAGTCCTGGGCAGGGTCCACGCTGGTCTCCACTGCCAGGAGGAGTGAAAGCATGTGCGCCAGAGACGTCGACCAATTGGGAGGCGGCATCAAAGATACCAGCAGCTCTGTGTTTCAAGCCAGATGCCTTCTTTTGTGATTCGAGCTCTGCAAGGATGTTGGGGTAGGCGGCAGCCAAGCCTGCGTAAGCAAGAGCAAGAGCAGATGAGATTTGTAATGTCTTCATGATTGTGATGTATGAAATAGATTTGTTGATGAAAGCATCCTTTGGAGGTATTACTCAGACCTTTATATATTCTACTCAAGAGGCAAGCACCGAGGCATCTTGCCCAAAGTCAAGTCGACAGACATGGCTTGCGGCCGAAACATAACTGACCATTGATGGTACAAAGTGGTAATCAACCATAGCGTGTAACGGTGCAGTCCAGGTCACATTGCGGATGCGGAGAAAAACGACGAAAAGGTGTCGGTCGTGGATGATCACCTCCAGTCATGGACGATCACCCCCAGATCGTCCCTCGGTATGTTAGTGACGGACAGGGACAAAGGGTTTGACTGACAACGAGAAAAACATGATTGGCCAGAGAAGGGGAAAATCACAAGAAAGGCGTCCAACTAAACCACAACGACCATGCACTCATGGGTCTCTAGGTTCGAATGATGTTGCGGGGACTGTCACGCACCTGCCATGTTGATGAAGCTTAGCGACGCCGCGGCTTGACTTCCGTCAGCCATAGAGGTAGGTTGCCTCCACCTGTGTCAGCAACCAAGACAAGCGCCGGCACACTGACAGCGTGGCAGTGTTGTACGCCATGATGGGCGACCGGCGGCGGGGCTCTTGTCATTACGCTTGAATTAAAGCTTAACGAGGTAGGTCCCCAATTGGGCAGGTGATGCAGCCACTAACATCATACGGGTTTAAGAGTCTTACCATTTGTGGCAAGTTGCGAGGCCCGCAGGGTGGGGAACAGAAATTCCCTATGAGGTGAAAATCCGCGACAGAATGACAGTCGTACTCGTATGCTAGTATACTTTTGTGGACTTTTGTATGATGTTGAGGTCGAACATGTTCATGTATGCAAGTGCCATGTGGAGTGGAAGTCCGGTGTCGAAGGGTCTTCGCTCACGTGACTGTTCGGGGAGAAGGAGGCCGAGCGATAGCAGATAAGCTCCGCGTTTCGGTCCGCGCGCAAAATCTCAGGTTGCTCGCTCTCGCATTTGAAGCACATCTTCAATTGTCAGAGTCACTAGCAACATGTCATTCCGCAAGCGCAACATTGGCGTGCAGAGATCTCCGGTCGCGTCATCCTCAGCAGATGCCTCAATAGAGACGAACGCCGCACCAGCACCTACAGCCTCTGGCATCCGTCCATCACCTTTGACAGGACAGCCAACGACGTCCACAGGAGCCTACTCGTTGGACAGTCTTCTAGGAGGTCATGCAGGACTGGCGCTAGGCTCGTCGCTGCTTGTTGAAGAGAGTGGAACTACAGACTTTGCCGGTGCTCTGTTGCGATACTATGCTGCCGAGGGCATCATCCAAAGCCACACTGTGCATCTTGTGGGTGCTGGCGAGCAGTGGATCAAGGACCTGCCAGGCTTGGTAGGAGATGCTGAAGCTGCTGAAGCCCAAAAGCAAGCAAAGAGTGACGAGAAGAGAATGAAGATTGCTTGGAGATATGAGAGGTTGGGCCAAGTAGATGCCGATCGAGGCAGTAGAGGTGAACAACCATACATAGACACTGTAGGAAAAAGTTATCTGACTGCTTCGCAGTCGTCCCTCAACGTGGTCCCGCTCCAGTTCAGACGTCTGACCAGCAAGACGAACAACAATCGCTAGCCTTCTGCCACACCTTTGACCTTGCAAAGCGTCTTGCTGTACCGGCCGAAGCTGACATCAACCACATCGCCATTTCACCTCAATCTCCCTTGCTTGCTATTCTGCAAAACGTTGCCCAACGTCTCAGCACCTCTAAGCCTCACACCATGCATCGCCTAGTAATACCTTCTCTCTTGTCGCCCGCTCTATACCCACCTTCGGCTGGTGCACCAGAGAATTTGCTTCAATTCCTGCATTCTCTTCGTTCCCTGCTTCGAAAACATCCCAGCCGCCTTACTGCCATGATCACACTCCCGTTGGAGCTGTATGACCGCTCGACCGCCCTCGTCCGCTGGGCCGAGACTCTCTCAGACGGCGTGCTCGAACTTACCCCTTTCCCGCATTTGATGGACGCTGCAAATAGCTTGGCCGAGAGTGGTGGTGCAAGAGCAACAGACGAACAGCCTCAGGGAATGCTGAAGCTGCACAAGCTACCAGTGACAACTGAGCGTGGTGGAGGAGGTGCGGCTGCTGGTGTTGGCGATGATTTGGCATTCACCGTCAGCAGACGACGTTTCGTCATCAAGCCGTTCAGTCTGCCACCAGCAGAAGGAGATACCGAGGCTCAGCAGGGTAATGCTGAGGGAGGTGCACTAGGCAAGGCCACCAAGGTCGACATAGAGTTTTAGTGTGAATAAGAATTACTCTCAAGACTCATCATCCGAATCATTAAGCTCCCACTTGTCGTGCTGCAACATGTCCTCCATTTCGATGGCCTCTGCACCCGCGGCTCCAGGATAGGGAATGCTACGGGCGTAGGTCCTGCCATAAGCACCGTGCCGAGGATTGATGGTGGTTCCACCTATTCGAGCTCGGACATTGTCACCGAGGCAGCTTGAGAGAGCGAACCAGACTATATGATGTTAGGGAAGCTCGATCAAAGTTGCGGCACGAATAGCCTACCTAACAACGCGACAAGTGGCACGAAGAAAACGAAAAACAACAACAAGAGGATGTTCATGGCAATCTCACAGCAAAGTTAGCTCCAGACCAAAAATAACAAGTCAATTGCTGACAGTTATTCAGCTGTGTTGATGAGCTTCAAGTCCGCCCAAGTCCGAACAAACCAATCAAACTGTTGTTGGTGTCTTTTGGAAACGGCGTCATTCTCGCACAGTTTGGCTTTGTCCTTCTCCCAGGGAAAGCATCATCATGGGTTGAATAAACACTCCCACCAACTACTCTCTTCTCAAAGGTATGCTCTCCCTGCATTGGCTCAAACATCAAGATGTTCAGTTCCATCTTGGAAGATTCGCGAACATGGAAAAATGCTCTTCAGAATACCATGTCCCAGACATACTTCCACTCTCACCAGATACAACGTGTTCTCTGTTTTGTTCTCCTCCGCTGACATTGCTGGAATAGACCTTGACGACAGTCTCGGCAGCATATCAATATGGCCAACAGCACCGTCTCTGAACCGTTCCCCATTACCTTGACCAGCGGTAGATACATGGTCTACGATGTTCAAACCATTGCACACGTTCAGCGGAACCACGGCATCGAAGGCGCATCGCAGGCACTCCAACAGTACAACCCTCTCGAATTGACATCTGAAGACGTCGCATTACTAGTCAACAAAGGCGCTGCCCAGATTATCAGAGACGACAAGAGCAAGCCACCACAATCACCGTCAAATGCGCCGGTGTCACCGAATGGCGTCCCCAAGATCGCTACGGCCAGCGACAACACACAAGACAATTGGAACGATATTCCCGAAGATATGTTCGCTTCGCGAGGAAGGACAAACAAGACCAAAAAGACTCGTAACCGCCTCGGCGTTTCACCTATTCCTTCTACTGCTCCAGGAAGCCGTACCGCTAGTGTTGGTGGGCTCCAGCCTGGTCCGCCTACATTGAGGCCTACTGCTTCGCAGCCAATGTTGCGTCCGCCACCTCCGCCTTCGCGACAGACCTACTCTTGAGTTCGCAACGAGCCCACGGAACATCGCTCTCGCAGCCCGCATGTTCGATACCCCAGCAGAACACACGAATGACCCAGACTGGCCTTCGTCTTGTATCGAAGGATCTCTACAAAAGAAACCTTCTTCACGAAACACTATTCTGGTTTCGGAACATTAGACGCAATCGACAGATATGGATGCTAGAGATGCGCTATCCTTCTGCTCAGGTTCACGACAAACCGAGTCTTTATAGCCCTACGTCATTTAATAATCTTAATATCAGTTCTCTCTTCATGATGAGAACATTACTCTTTCACACCCGTCACCTTTGCTTTCACAATGCCCGAGAGATCTCTGTGACATAATATTACTCTGTATGGCACGGGGTCTCTTTAACAAGCTTCCACGTCGGTGTCAGCTTATATATCTGACACACAAACGACATCCAAAAAACTTTATTATGGTTGCAGATATGACAGATGATCATAAGATTATGAGAAATCGATACAAGCCCAAACTCATAACATATGTGCTATAGCATAAGAACACAAGGCATCCTTGAGTAAAGCCATCGGCAGAGCGGGTGTGGCTGACTGCTCTCCGCAAGCCCAAGCCTATGCACCCAATCGATGACCCCTCGGGCCACAACGCCGATCACCTTCAAGTTGATTACTTCACGCGACTCGGTCTTGACCCCAACCCGAAGTCCGTATGTCATGCCACCCGACAATAGTGCAGATACTTCGGGCTTACTATAGAAGGGGCAATGACCGAACGAAGTTGTCCTCCTACAATCCACCAGCGAGATAATCGCAAGCGATCAACATGGCTATCGATATCGAACCACGTCCTCTCAAGGTTACAATCATTGGAGCTGGTATCGCTGGCTTGACTGCGGCACTTGCTCTGAGGAAGCAGGGACATGAGGTTACAGTTCGTGGAATGAATTCGTCTAGGCGAAACCATCGCTGATTTTGGTCGAGGTGCTTGAGAGATCACGATTCGCAGTTGAGACTGGTGCTGCCATGCACATGGCACCAAATGCCACAGCACTGTTGGAATGGATGGATGTTCGACCAAGCGAAGTTGGCGGAACTCTTTTGAGACAAGTATGGCTTCGTGACAACAACAGAGAATCAACGCGCTGACTGTTACAGATGCGTCGTTTTGATGCCAATGGCAATCTACTTCATACAAAAGAGTTTGGCCCAGAAGACAGAAGCCGTTGGCAAACAGTAAGCATGATCTTCTGTGATTTTGACCTTAACAACTCATGAATACAGGAATGGTATCTTGTACACCGCGTTGATCTTCACAACAAGCTCAAATCTGAAGCTACTTCGACAACAAGAACCGGTGTTCCTGTTCAACTTCATCTAGCCTGCAAGGTCACAGACATTGATCTTGACGATGCCAGTGTGACCCTCGAGGATGGTCGGACTTTCAATGGCGATCTACTTCTTGGAGCAGATGGTCTGCACTCTTTCACGAGAAAGCGGATGGTTGGCGAAATCCAACCCTATGCCGTTGGAAAATCTTGTATGCGCTGGCTGGTGTCCAAGGAGACACTCTTAGCAGATCCCAGAACAGACCGCGCATCTATCGAGACACCAGGAGCTTTTGTCGAATGGTCAGCACCTGACCGTCGCTTAGTAGCGTATCCCTGTGGTGATGACAAGATCATGAACATGTGTGCTTTTGCTCCATCTTCAGAATTTCAGGACCCTGAGAACACTACCGTAGATGGTACGAAGACTAAACTTTGGTGAGACCATCAAGATTACTGATTTTTGATAGAATACAATACATCTGGAAACATGAGCCTCATGCTTCGCGCATTCAAAAATTTCTGCCCCGCAGTCCAGGCAGCAATGGAAAACTCTGGAGATAGTCTCAAGATCTGGGACATGTACGACATGAAGACTCTACCCAAATGGTGTGAAGGATCTACTGCCATTATCGGTGATGCCGCTCATCCTTTCCAACCTTGTAAGACATTCAAGCCGTGGCACATATATAGGAAGCAAAGCTGACACAACCCAAGACATGGGGCAGGGTGGTGCCATGGCTATCGAAGACGCAGTCTCTGTTGCTGTCCTTCTCCCACAAGGGACTTCCAAGCAACAGATCCCTGAACGTTTGCGACTATATGAGAAGTGCCGCAAACAGCGAAACGAGACAGTGTTGATGTATACGCGAATGAATGGCAGAGATGAAGGCGATGATTCTGTCAAGAGGATGACTGGTAAGCTTCAAGCACTGCAGTCTAACTGATCTGATATACTGACCATCGAACAGCTAAAGATTTGGTGGACTGCATGACTTTGTGTGTGATGCACAACGAGCGAAACTCTTCAATGGAGGCATTGTCCAAAGCCATTGCAGTATGAATACAATGACAAAATCATTATTTGATGCGCGAAATATGTCATGAAAGCGACGATTGTGTATGGTTTCTGTTTGCTGCTAAGACTTGTTTCAGTCCAAGAAGTTATCCTCACCCTTTGTCCTTCTTCTGTCTGACTCTGTATCTTTGATCAAAGAGACTTAGTCTCAGCTATCCGAAGAGTGTCTGACTTGGACATCATCTGCCAATACATCTCACAGACACTCTAATACACCCCTAGAAACTCGTCTGGCTAGCTATGGCTGACCCATATCCCAACCAGTCTGCCAACACCATTTACAGTCACCTCCGCTCATTGAGCAACACGATTGGAGACCTGGGTGATATAGTGACTTCTCTGCACTTCTCAACCATCCCTCCCGAACCAACAGACACAAACATGCCTTCCTTCAGTCCACCAGGATCTATTCGTCGCCGCTTCCTCCGAATCATCAGCTTTGGAAGGTACAGCAGTCGCAGCGCAGATGACACAGAGCCACTTACCAAAGCCCATGATCCCAGTCGTAGACACAGCGCACCACCCGATGTGGACGTACCATCAAACGAGCGACCTACTTATACCGCGCGTCGAAGTTCACAATCTTCTAAGAGCGCTCAGACTACTATTGTCCATGGTGTTCCACCGGGCACGGTTCTTTTCTCCATCGATGCTTTGCGAGACCAACATCAGATGTCAGATACCGAGTTCGATACGCCCAGCCAACCAGAGGCAGAACCAGAAACCGTCAACTCTACCATTCGTGCCGAGGAAGCAAGTTGGGATCCAACACGCCTTCGCCGCAACAAGTCGATCATGCATTGCAACATCTGCAATCGCATCTGGGAGTACAATCAAATCCACTGTCCGGGTTGTGCTGCTAGAACTTTACACCATATACCTGGATCTAGCGATGACTCGTACACCGACAGTGAATACAGCAACCATGATCCACGTACTCTTCACTATCGACCAGTTAGACACAACCCTGAGCATGATGTTTTGCCTACGGAAAGCAGTTGGAATACTCACGAACTTGAGGCTGGTACTGCCGAAGAGTCTTGGGCAACGACTGCAGCCGACGCAACCAGTATATCTGTTTCTTCAAAGCCTGCACAAGCTTCCGCCGAGCAGTCTACAGAAACTCATCCAGCTGGTAAAGCCTCGCACAAGAAGCATCGCAAGACTCGCTACTCAGCCGTCCACTGTTGTTACAGCAAGCCAGGAGTGGTTTGGGTCTATCGCTGCTGCTGCGCCGATCCAAGCACGCACGGAAACTCAAGCCCTGAACTATGCACTCAATCATGCATCCTCCACACATGGCTCATCACTGCAGCTGTCATCTTTGGCGGCCCTGTTTCTGATCAAGCAGTATGCAGATGTTTGAGATGTGGATGTCTTCATTCGTGTGGATACGTGGAGATTGTGGAAGATGAGAATCAAAGACGTGAGTGGAGAGATGAAGACAGCAGAATCGCTTTGAAGAAAGAAAGGTCATGGTGGATAAGGCTTTTGAAATGGTTTTGCTGTTGTTGATGGATGGAAGGATCAGTGGATCTTGGTCGCCGCTTCTGCATATGGTGCGGCTCTGCTTGGATCTCTCCCAGTACTTGGCTGATTACCAGTCACTTCTGTTCTGTTTTTCCTTCTCGACTATACAATAATGCAAGAGTGTGTTCCAATTGGAAGATCATCAGACGGATGATTGATGTGCGATTTATGTGCAAGTCCAATGTTCCATAACTATGCATGGTTGCATAAATACTCCTATCGATAAGACCCCAAAATTTCCAAACGCCAAACCAATTCCATCATTGTTCTTTTCTCTCAAAAGACAACCTTGACCAAGATATCACGCTGTCCGATCGCAAACATGACTAGCCGCAAGCGTAACGAATTCCTGGACCACGGACTCAGCGACGAGGAAGACGATGCAGGCTACAACTCGGAAGAGCAGGAAGAGAGCCGCGGCGCACGATCCATCAAGCGACGAAGAGTCGAGCAAGACTCCGACGACGACGACCAAGATTTTGACGACGAAGATGAGGAAGCTCTGGACAAGACGAGTGCAATCGCTCAAAAGTCAGCACCTGCAGCTCCGAAGGGACGCTTCGAGCTAGACGACGAAGACGCCGACGACTTTGTCCCCGAAGACGATGAAGACGACAACGACGACCTCAACAACGCAACAGAAGCAACACCATCCACAAGAGAAAAAACAGTCAAACCCCTGACCCAGAAACAATTCCTCAAAGCCCAAAAGGCAGCAAAGAAAACCGGTGTAATCTACATCTCACGCATCCCACCATTCATGAAACCCGCAACCCTCAAACACTACCTCTCTCCCTACGGCGAAATCGGACGCGTCTTCCTAACTCCCGAAGATCCCGTGGCCCAAAAACAGCGTGTGCGCAACGGCGGCAACAAGAAAAAGTCCTTCACGGACGGCTGGGTGGAATTCCTCAACAAAAAAGACGCAAAGGCTGCTGCGGAAACACTAAACGGCAACATCATCGGTGGCAAGAAGGGAAACTTTTACCATGATGATATGTGGAATATGAAGTATTTGACTGGCTTCAAGTGGAGTCATTTGACCGAGCAGATTGCGAATGAGAATGCCGAGAGAGCGGCTAGATTGCGCGCGGAAGTTGCTAGGACGAGGAGGGAAAATAAGAGCTTTGTTGAGGATATTGAGAGGAGTAAGATGTTGGAGGGTATGCGGGCTAAGAAGGCTGCTCAAGCGGATAGGGCTGGTGTTGCATCAGAACCTGCTTCTGCTGGTGGTGTCAGAGAGTTGAAGAGAGACTTCAAGCAGAACGAAGTCAAGAGCAAGAAGATCAAGGACTCGAGCAAGTCGGCGCAATCAGAGGATGTTCAGAAGGTGTTGAGTAAGATCTTCTAGTCGAACCAAGGCCTGTGGACGTTTCGACCTTATACAACCGCCTGGCAAATCATATCCTCTTCATTGCAACGTAACACTATCACCGCCACTCGCACATTCAAACTAACACAACACTCTTGGACGTACTAGACCGCACAAGACACATATCAAATTCCCGTTCGACTTCTCCTTGATCCACTCTTCGAACCAGTGATCAGTAACAGGATCCCAATCCCTAAGCGCCCCCAGCCCTTGGTGTTCACTACTTTGAAGCATTCTCAAGAGAAAACTTGCTCGAGACTTCAAGCTGGACATTCAGACTTCTAAGAACCAGGATAAATAGCCGAACAGCGTAGCATGGCTGTGTGGAGACATGGGAAAGATTGAAGAAAAGGGATCCTCCAGCAGCTTGGGTCATATATCGAACGACTTTTGCGCAAACACATCACTAGCTCAGCAAGAGCATCGGTCAAATTATAATTGCTCTTGCTCTGCATGCTTGTCTGGAGGATATGAGCGACTGTTCTGTTGTCATATCGCTGCGATCCTTGTATGTGCGGTCGCATAAACGTACACGCTATCGAGCGGTTGTGACAACACCCTGTAGATATGCAGTTCCAAGCGCTTGAGACTTTCGCGAGCACATGGTTGTTGTACCTGCCGATTATATGAGTGAAAAGCAGGTCGCATCGTGGGTGTTCGTTAACACCAATGTGGGCGTCACGCACATGTGACGGCTCCCGAATTCCAGCGCTTCATTTTCTTGTTTACTACACCATCACGTTCTAACGTACTCTCCGATTCCAAGATTGTTTGGCACTGTACAGCATATTGTTCTGACCTACATACTCTCTTCCTCATACGGTGCTCATGATTGATCCAAAGTACCGATTTTGGGCCGACGGCGGCTCAACCAACCATGTCGACGATGAAGTTATTGTTATGGACTTTGTTCAGCGCCGTCAGTATTCGATTCGTGGTCCGTCGAGTTTCTTGAGACTTGCGGACGAAGAACGCGAAGGTATCGATGCGATTGAAGTCTTGAAGCGCTACGTGGATGAGATCGATCCTGCTGTTCATACCATCAATGTTGATGCCACAGGCGCCCTCGTCTCGACGTCGTCAGACCCTGAACAAGATTGTCAACAGGCAATCTTCTACCCGAGTCTTCTCGATGCGCCGAGTCTCCAGGACTGTCGTATGATTGAGATGGCCAAGCTGACTGAGCTTGATCGGATCATGCCTGGTGTGGACCTCGTAAGTTATGAAGACGACGACGGCATCACGAAGAAAGTAGTGTTCAAGTATTCGCCAATCATGCAGTATCGAGAGCGCAGATGGAGAGAAATTGTCATGCTCCATGGCTTGCCTGCACATCCTAACATCGTTCCTTTTGATCGCATTGTGGTGGACGACACAACATCACAGCACATTCTCGGCTTCACACTTCCATACCTTCCTGCGCCCTCACTTGACAAAGACCACACCCGAATCTTCCGGCTCGAGTGGTTCCTCCAATTGATTTCTCTTGTTGACTACCTCAATCTGGAACTTCGCATTGCCAACCAAGACATCACACCCAGGAATCTCATCTGCCTCGAGCAAGCACCGGCGGGTAGCCAGCTTAAAATGATCGATTTCGAATATGCGACTGCCATGGGACTTCCTTGGCACGTAGAGGAGTTCAACGATGTCAAAGGTGTCATCTTCACGCTGTACGAAATCGTTACGCTGGACAATTCCTATCGAAAGGTTCACCCCTCGGAGCAAGACTCCGATGTGGTCATGAATCTCGAGCATTGGCCGTGTCGACGTCAACTAGATACAGAAGTCGAGACCTTCCGTGTGCATCTGAAGAAATGGGTCAGGAGTCGTCAAACCACGACTCTTTGCCCAACGACTCCACCACCGTTTCCCGAAATGCCCAAACCAAGGCCTGTCACATATGAGGATTACGCTACGGGGAAGCCTGTTCAAATGATTATGCCACAGATGCCGCGAGTGGACGCTCAGAAGTATGGCAACTATGTTGTCTCGTGGCAGCGCCTACCCAACACGAGCTCAAGTGCTACGTAAAACCCGATTTGTAGACTTATGCTATCTTACCAGTGGCCGAGCTCTGAATGCTGTACAATAACCATTCTCCAAAGGCTATTTCGCTTCTACTTCAAACAAACCCCTTCAATCGCCTTAGTATCATTCCTAACATAATTCCCCAACAAACTCCCACCACAAACCAAACCCCTCACAAAAGCCTGTGCCACCAAATCTGCTCCTTTGGGCGCCGTATGCGTATGATCATTCGGAAAATAGCCATCCACAGTTTTGACAGACAAAGCCTTGTACGCAGCCAGAGTATACTTGTTATGATCCACAAAATCCACTTTGGCATTTGTAGCTGCCGTCTTTGCAAGATCGACGAAACGAGGAGTGCTGGAGACGAAGACGCCGCTTTCATCGGGGTTGTTGGGGGTTTGGGAGGAGATGAGGACGTGAGCTCCTTTTGCGATGTAGGAGTTTGCTGCTTGTTCCAGATAGAAAGGAAAAGTATGGACAATTTCTGTTTTACCACTGTTTGCACGCAAATAAAAATTTGTTAGGATGTGTTTTCTTGTCTGGTAAAAGCAGGAGTAGATGCAAAAGACTTACTTATAGGTGTATCGACAAGTCTCGGCACCACTACCTGGACAATCAGAACGCCCATTGTCGGGATTACTGGCCCCGTCATTATGGCCAAATTCAATAATGACAAAATCTCCTTTTTTGAGTAGGGTTCCGAGTTCATCGAAGCGATCTTCGCGTGCGAAGCTGCGGGCAGAACGGCCAGCGAAGGCTTTGTTGACGACGGGAATTTTGAGGGAGTAGTGTAGGTATTGGCCCCAACCTGAGGAAGGAGTATGGGTTAGTGTTGAAAGCTCATGAGAGATGTTTGGTTGGAATGGTAGATTGTAAGAGAGATTGCCTTACCTTCTGTGCCTTTGCCGCCGCCTCCAGGAGCCATGGTGGAATCTCCAGCTAGATAGACTGTCTGACCAGCAACCTGATCTGTAAAGGTAAGAGCCAAAGTCACGATTGCTTTCCACATGTTGAAGAGAATTTGCTGTTTCTGTCGAGCGAGGAGATCCCTCTGTATGTTAATGAGTAAAATAGAACGATACAAAGTTTCCAGCAAAGACAGCAGCGCATACCTCACATCTGTTATATACTTACACCTTTCTACCTCCTGTATCACCACCTACTTCGGCTCCTTCGTGTTAATGAATGCCGAGGGTCCTCCAAACATACTACCAAACTCTGCTAGATCAAGTTTAGAAACACTGACAGCAAAGCAAAGCCAAAATGTATCCCATTGATGAAACATTATGGAGCTTCCAACATCTAGAACCGGCACATTCTCGTCAATGTGTGAAGAAAAGGTGCACGTTTCGGGCGCATTTGAAACACTGCATCGAGTATGATCGACACAGACATCTAAGCGATGGGCAAACGCATTTGTCACAGTGCGGAGAATGCGGAGAGACCCAAAGAGATCTGTACCTCGAGCTGAGAATTCTCGATGACTTGCTCGTAAGAGGTGGTGTGAATGTCGAAGTCGTCGCTTCATCTGTGTCCGAGAAGGACTTCGAAAGCCCATGAGGAAGCGACAAGTCTCGAGAAAGTCTAGCCTAAACATTCCGTGGAGAGGCTTCGCTTTTCTGCTTTGCTTGAGTCGTATCTTACTTTTGCTTGACATCCTGACTGGATGGGGACCCACTATGATACAGATACAGCATACACCTAGGAGTAAGAATTCATCAACAGCTTCATTATGCAAATTCGTGTCTTCATCAGACTCCTCATACTACCGACATTGAAGATCGTTTGGTGGGAACAGTCAGTTCTACGTCAATTCAAGACCTCTGAAAGGGATAGTCAGAAGTAGCTGACGGGATCGTTCGAACAGAAATAATTGTCTGTGATCTCTGTCAAGTGATGGTACAGAGGGGTATGGATCAGTAAAGCTTAGGATATGCCATGATATCATCTCGGCAATGGATCTGAGGAACAACTTTAGTACGAAGAGGCAATTCTTGAGCATCTTCATCTGTTGCGCGGTCATCTGCGCATGCGTTCATATCCGCGGTTGGCGAAACAAATCAACAGATTGTCGCTCCTGATTACGTCCGTGTCCAGGTATAGTCGCTCTCGGCTGTCTTACTGTACGTTTCTGTCCAAATGTCCGAGTTCCAGGTTGATATCCGATGCTTGCCGGAATTGCTAAGTCATTTGAGCTGTAGTTAGCCTGGCTGTTCTGAGTTATAAAGCATGTGCACATTGGCAGGGTCAGAGAGAGTAGGAGATAATCTGGCAAGCGACTTTTGTACATGGTGCTCTAAAGTCAAATGCGGCTGAAAATACATGTACAATAACAAAAAGACATTGAGAATAAGGAGAATAGGGTGGGTGGTCGGTAGATAGGCGGTAGGTTTGCAGCAGATGGGCAATTGAGAGCTGAGAGGACAAGATCCACACAACACAACAAAAAGTCTCTCTGTCGCTCATGGAAAGCATTCGCGGTGTGCAAAATGTATAAGTTTTTGAAAGTCGTTTTTTGCGTTTTTTGTGTGGTCGCTCTCTCGTCTATGGTTTCCTTTTTTACCCAGCGTTATAAAGTCGAAAGGTCCAAGGTAAGTAACCCTCTAACCAATGATCAGGGAGTTCTCCTCGGGGAAGTCGTACTCGGGAACCTCGAGGTTCAAAGGAGCGGGACCCTTGCGAATACGGCCGGAAATATCGTAATGTGAACCGTGGCAGGGGCAGAACCAACCGCCGAAGTCACCAGCCTCACCAATGGGCACACAACCCAAGTGAGTGCAGACACCTGGTGACGATGTTAGTATTGCTTGTCAGGTCAATTGGACGCCGGACAAGAACGTACCCAGCATGACGAGCCACTCGGGCTTCTTGACTCTGTCGGAGTCGGGCTGGGGGTCACGGAGAGACTCCCACTTGGCATCCTCGGCCTCCTTGATTTCTTCGGCGGTACGGTGTCTGACGAAGACGGGCTTTCCTCTCCACTTGATGATGACGTTCTTGCCCTCGGGGATGGCGGCAAGGTCGATCTCAACCTTGGCCTGAGCCAAGACATCTGCGGAAGCGGACATGTTGACGAGGAAGTCTACAGCGCATGTTAGAACCATGGCGGAAGGATTGTGGAGTCGAATTGGGTGGTATAGGCATACCCTGAACGGTGGCCTTTGCGCCGAGGGCGGTCACGGCACCGAAGGTTCCGACCATGAAGTACTGGAAGACCTTGTTCTGGGTCTCGCCACCAGTGCTGCGGTACTTCTTGAAGTCGGGGATGTGGGTGGTGTCGCGGTGGTTGCTGGTGCCACGGAAAGGGCTGGTGTAGCTCTCAGCAGTGGTGGCGCTGGAACCGGCATTGCGGACCTGGAGGGCGGCGACAGAGGAGCGGACGGCGGAAGGACGAGCGCATTGGCGAGCCAGCGAGGCTGCCGTCGAGACTGAGAGGAGAGACATTGTGAGATGTGAGGAGAGACGGACGATGTTGCTGCACTGAGGAGGCCAGACGTCGTCGGCGGGAACAATTCGTTGGTCTTCGAGTTTCGTAGGGCTGAGCCAACGCCCGCTGATTGGCTGCTTACCTTTCCTCTCACAGTCCAATCAGCGTCGGAGCTTCACTATCACTACGTCTTCTATTTATTCGTCGGTTTTCTTTTCCACTTCCTCTCCTCGACATCAACCTCTTCTACATACAAGATGGTCAAGGGCAAAGACTCTTCTGAGCCTGGCGTGTCTCAACATCTCGAGCACAAAGCCTCTCGCTCTACTGACAATTCATCCACAATGTCAACCTCTGCCAAGCCAAAGAGCTCAACCTCTGAAGCTGCAAAGACACAGAAGAAGAGACGAACCATCAAAAGATGCTCCGAAAGTGACGAAGAAGGCATTGAAGATGACATCAGTGAACCTGCCAAGCCCAAGACTACTCCCAATGAATTCATAAAGCCCAAACCTTCTACCACTAGACACCAAGTCACTCCAGAGTCGATCGACAGCGATCACGGAGACGAAGAGGAGAGTGAAGAAGACGAAGAGGACGAAGAAGATGAGGAAAGCAGTGATGACGAGCAGACTAACACCAAGACGCCCATCAAGACATCCATCAAAGCCCCCATCAAGGCGAACCCTCTAGCCATCAAGAAGCAAACCTCGAGCAAGAAGCAAGCCCCCAAGAGACCCATTGACAGTGATGACAATGACGAGGTTATCGAAGTGGCCAGTAAACCCAAAAAGTCCAAGACTCAGCCGGCTGCTCCTTCAGCCAGCAAGAAGCAGACAGCTGCATCTTCCAAACGCAAGTCTAACAACGACACGGACGACATCATCGAACTATCTAGCAAAACCACAAAGACCAAGCCAAAGGCTAATCCTAAGCAATCTGTCAAGTCGTCGAGCTTCACACTCACCAAGAAGCAAACTTTCAATGCATCCAAGGAACCTCCGGCCGAGACTGACTCTGAAGAAGAAGATTCATCCGACGAAGAAGCCCCCAATGTCACCGTCTGGGAACGCAAGGGCGACCTTTTCGACGCTCCACCCAACACACTTCTCCTCCACGCCTGCAACTGCGTCGGAAGCTGGGGTGCCGGCATTGCCCTCGCCTTCAAGAAGCGCTATCCAAAGCACTTTGCCGTTTACGAAGCCTACTGCAAGTCCAAGACTCCAAACTCAATCCTCAGCACTTGTCTGCTCATCCCACCCCAATCCACCGGTCCTCAACACTGGATCGGTTGCTTGTTCACCTCTCTTAAATACGGCAGAGGCAAGGACAGCAAAGATGACATCATGGACAGCACAGATAGCGCACTGCAAGACATGCTCGAGCAGTTGGGAGATATGGACAACAAGCCATCGCAGGTTTGGATGTGCAAGATCAACTCGGGCTCTTTCAAGGTGCCTTGGAGTCAGACCAAGGCACTCATCGAGGCGTTGACTTTCAAGGACGGTCTGCGTATTCAGGTTTTCGACAAGAAGTGAGGAGAGGCAGTACGAGACACCCAAAGCGAGCGTGGGAGAGGGAGGTAATTCACAAAGGCCAATCAGAGACGAGATAGCCGATATTTGGCACAGGCACAAGACATGAAAGCAGCAAGCAAATAGTAGAGAGACCACCGATGGATTTCATGGAGTCGAAAACGGAAGGTATCTGGCAACAGACAGGGTCTTGCTGCTTAACACAGACATAATGACAGTAATTACCTAGAGCTGCCTTTTACTCATGGTTCACTACCTCTCCGTGTGCGAAAGAACTATCGCAATCCCTTCTCCATCGAAGTCACTTGGTGATGGAGTGCACTGCGCAATTCGATAGCTACACTGTGACAGTCTCGGGCACACGGAAGAGGAGCGAAGGACGTCAATTCAACCTGGAGTCAGACACGATATCAAGCTCTAGTCGCAAAAATCTTTAATTCTCGAGACGTAAGTTCATGATTCTTTTTATGTTTCTCTGGAGTTGTATCTCAATATCTGCTGCAAGCATCGATGACCACTCTCCTCCACTCCAGGTCTCCTCTCAGACAAAACGCCATAGCCGCCCTTTTAGGTATTCCTACACCCTCCCGAGCTATATCACCCGTATCCGCCGAACCAAAAACACAAGTAGAAGAATGAAAAATGCAAAAAGCCGAGAAGAAGAAAACAGAAAAATTGGTATGCCTCTGTTTTTTCTAATAGATATTCTTAGTCATGGCTTTTCGTTCCGACATGGACGGGTGAGGGCCAAGCGGCTCGTAACGACTGCGTTTGTTGCGCATCGAGTGTACCAAGTTCAGCACAGGGCGAATGGAAAGAAGAAGGAGGAGGCAGGCGGCAAGGACGGAAAGGACGATGAGCAGGATGAAGGGCCATGCGAGGCGTTTCTTGGCTAGTCAGTTGCTTTCTTGCTCCCAGCCTGCGGGCTTCTCCATTTTGTTGAGCTCGTAGTAGCGGGCGGTACCTGTGATTTGCATGTCAGTGACTGTTCTCGCAACGTCGAAGGGTTTTTGGAAGGGACTTACATGAGTAGCCGTTCCAGTCAAAGTTGTCCTTGGGGTTGCAGTGACACTGGTGGTCCATTCTGTACTGCTCGCCAGTAGGGCAGTGGGTGAAGGGAACGTGGTAGTAGGCAATGTCGTTGAAGAAGTGGATTTCCTCCTTTTTCAGAGTCAGACCGGCTGCAATGGAGTGGACGGGAGCGTCTCCCCAGCGCTCGTAGAAGAAACCGCCATCCTTGTCGAGAGCCTCGAAGTAATCGAGGTAAGCGGGGCTGCGGAGCCAGTCGAGGTTACCGATTTCGAAGTTGGACCACTGAACACGAATTAGTATGCTTGCAGGAAACGACTGTTTAAGTGACTACTCACGAAGTGGCAGTGGTTGTAAGTGTCGCCGCCGTCATCAGAGAGGAAGCCCATAGAGTTGCCCTCGACAATGTGCTCAGGGTGGTTCTTCATCCACTTCTTGGTGCTCTCCCACAAGGTGGGGATAGTCTCGACGTATTCGTACAGAGAAAGAGTGAAACTGTACTTCTTCTTGTTGTCGGCCATGAATTTGAAAGTGTCGTAATCAATGTCGCAGAAGAGCTCGATGCTGGGCTCAACACGCCAGTACCACTCGTAATCGAGCATCAAGGGGTGGCGGAAGAAGAAGCCGGATTCGTAACGACACATGTGTCTGTAACTGATCGAGTCTCCGTAGATGATCTTTCTGGCGGCCATGTCGGCGCGGACCTTGGCGGCCTTGTCCTGATCAATCCACTCGGGGAAAGACCAGTGCTCCTTGGGGATTTCGCCATACTTTGTGTTTCCGGAAGTAAGGGCCGAGGTGACCTTCTTGAATTGGTCGTCGAAAGGCTGGTCGTTCAGGAAGACCCAGTCGTAGTTGAACTTCTTGTTGAAGCGGTCCTCGACTTGACGAATGGAACGAGCAATCTCCCAGACGTCCGAGTTGCGAGCAAGAGTAACAAAGGTGGCGTTCATGCGTGGACCGGGGTTTGTTGCGGGAGGGAGACCGGCGTTGGTGTTGGGAGTGGTTCCCTGGTCAGAGGGAGATTGCTTGACATCACCGTGCGATTCTTGCGAGCCACGCCATCTTGAACTCGAATCCTTGAGCAAGTCTGTGGCACTCTGGGCATATTCGCGTCCGGGGACTGATGAGGAACTGGAGATGAAGAAGAGAACGACGAGTGCGACGATGGCGAAGACGATGTATCGCAGATACCTGGCCGCCATTGTTGCGATGGTGTTGAAGTCAGGTCAAAACAGTTGGGGATGCGACGGAAAGAAGGGAGTCGTCGTAAAATGCCACGACTCACGAAGGGCTGGAATAGCACCACGTCAAGCTATTTGTGGAGAAGGGTACGGGGACAAAAAGCCAAAGTAGTTAGAAGGAGGGACTTGGGAGTAAGACAGTCCCTAACGTCCCATATAATGAACGGCAAGAAGAAAAGCCAAAGGGCAAGAAACAGAAAAGACGGAAGCGATCGCCGTGGGCTCGAACGGGTAGCGTGAGCAATTTGTATTGTGCTTGTAGATGCTATCTATGTGTGGTGTAGGGGAGAAAAGGGGTTGAGCAGCACCGCGCGTTCACTGGTTCTGAGCGTTCAGGAGTGGCTAGAGCTTCTGATCTCAGTCTCCCTGCGTACGTGGACGCATCAGAAGAACAACGGCTCAACCAACGTCGATTCTGCGTCCGTGGCTTTTATGCATCGCCGGCACACTGGTAGTGGGTGTACATGTTACAGCCCTGCAGCTGAAGATATCGTGACTTTGTTCAAACGGCTTGCTTGCTCGTGAAAGCACGGCTGCTCTTCCGCACTGTTCCTGGTGCTCAGTGCTGGTTGCTTCATGAATCGAAGTCTTGGCAGATCAGGAAAGTGCACGGCTATTCTCCGGAATGTCATCACCGTCTCGTCGGCGCGCTGCTGAGAGTCTGAGAGTCAAGCTGGCCGCCGCTGCATCATCATTGCTGCCGCTGCTGCTGCTTGATACCGCCGCCGCATTCTTCCCACGAGCGCATACCCCGCGCCTAACTCTCGTTGCTTGTGTCAATCTGCAGTGATTGAGACAGCACACTTCGACTCGCGCAGTCCTCGGTCGACTGCATCCTAACCCCTCCTTCCTCGTCTCTCGCTGTTCACAATGTCCTTCTTTGGCTTCGACACCAACCTCCCTCGGGACAAGCAGGACAGAGATGCTGGTCGTGGCTTCTTTGCCGGCCAGCAGGACGCCTTCGCCTTTGCCAATCGCGACACTACTAACCAGGGCGATGTGTGAGTTCAAGTCACCAAATTTCTATTGCCTCATATCATAACTGAACTCGCCTCAGCCTCAACTTCGACGATACCTACGACAGTCTGGCAGACAAGCTCGATGAGGCTGGCGATGCCTTCAACGACGACACATTCGGAGACGGTGGCCGTGTAGGCAAGGACTTTGACTTCTTTGGCACTACCAACAAGGTCGCTGGTACTCTTGAAGAAGAACAGGCTCTGCATTATGCTCGCCAGCCTCCCCCGGCTCAGCAGCGCTTCCAACACCAACAACAGCAGCCCAAGCCCTCACGTTCCGGCTACGAAAACTACTCCAAGCCCGAGTATATCCCCCAGCTCGAAGCCAATGCCAGCATCTGGGGCCTGCCTTCCAAGAAGCCTGCCCAGGAACCTCAAATCAAGCCGTCGACTCCCTCTAGCAGAAAGATGATGAGCCTTGAAGAGGTCGAGGCTTCGATGCGCGCCCAGTCACGACCTTTGTCTGGAGCCATGAACATGCCTCAGCACCACACTCCTGTCCAGGAGCCTTTCCACGCCCCAGGAAGCAGCTTCTCTGGTGTCCAGCAGATGCAACAGCAGACTCCACGACAGCCTTCAAGAGAGCCTCAGATGGCTTCTCCCTTCCCTCAACCTCAGCACATGCCTGTCCAGCCTCCCCCAGGCATGCAAAACCCTGGCTTGATCGCTCAGCAACTCCAACAGCAGATGCCTCCCACTGGCCCTCCCTCCGGTCCCCCACCCGGCGAATCGGGTCATGGTCACCGTGCTTCATACTCTGGTCCTCCCATCACCCAGGCCAACCAGATGATGCAATTGTCTGACGAACAGCGTGCACACTTCCTCGCAGAGGAGGCCAAACGTGCCAAGCGCAACCACAAGATTTTCTTGCTGTCCAAGGACAACGGCCTTATGACACCTCAGGACAAGAACTTCATCACCCGCATTCAGCTGCAACAGCTCTTGACTGCTACTGGTGGCGTCGACGAGCAATCTTCGGATGCTCAGCTTGCCGAGGACTTCTACTACCAGGTTTACGCTCAGATTCGTGGTGCTCCTAGACAACATCCTGGCCAACCCCTGAACCAGTTTGCTCAGACATACCTTTTCCAGACCGGCGGTCGCTATGGAGCAGGTCGCAGACATCCTCGCGGTGGTGACAACCACATGCAGAGAATGGAGCAGCAGGTTCAGCGTGCTGTCGAGGCTGCCAAAGCCAGACCTAAGAACAGACAGTTGATTGTCGAGGGCAGTCTGGGTAAGATTGCTTTCAGCAACTCCAAGACTCCCCGTCCTCTTTTGAGCTTTAAGCGCCCCGACAGCGAAAGCAGACCTCACAACCAGAGGGTTGCCAAGCCTAGCGTTGCAGACCGCAAGTCTACCCTCCGCAACATCGAGAATGTCTACGAGACCTTGATGCAAATGGAGGATCACGAGCGTCACCTGCCTCCACCACCGAATGAGGAGAGCCACCCAGATGCTATTCAGCGTCACATTGAATGGAGACAAAGAGCTCACGAGCTTAATCAGAAGCTGTGGTTCAACCTACGAGTCATGGAACCTATCCAGCAAAATCCTTCAAGTCCTCATCCATTCATCGCCATTTTGTCTCATGCCAAGGGAAAGAAGGCCATTCCTCGCGTCTTCCGTCACATTGACGACCAACAGCGTCTGACTATTCTGACTATCCTCATTATCCATCTTGACATTCTTGACGTCATCCGCCTGGCTTACCCTCACCCCGATGAACCTCAATTGCCTCGTGCTGTCCGTGATGAGGTCGAGCTGTTCAGCCAAGCCGTCATTCCTACTCTGCTTGCCTACATTGGTGACGCTCCTCTCAACATCATCTCCGGCCTTGTTGGTCTTGTCCTTGACCGCGTCAACGTGCAAGCCATCATTCGCACCAAGATTGGTGTCGCCATGCTTACCATGCTTGTGTCACGCGCCTTCCTCGTTAAGCAGCAATCAAGCGCACAGGTTTCGGATGAGGATTGGAACCAATGGACTCAGCTCTACAACCGTCTTTTCGATCTTGCTGAGCCCGTGCTCCCATACATTTTCACTACTGAAAACGTCAACACTAGCAATGACTTTGAGATTTGGCAGTTCTTGGCCACAATGGGTGTCAGTGCCAACCCCGAACAACAACAGCGCCTTGTCCTTGGTGTCAAGGACAGAGTCATGGCTACTGTTGAGATTAGCAAGCAGTTGCCTCAGGACATGGCTGCTAGGAAACTGGGTGAAGTCAACCTTTTCATGAGAGCCATTGGTTTGGACGTCGAGTTGCTGGGTTAAGATGCACACAAGAACGCTGAGCGAGAGGAACAATCGAGACGATCAAGCTGTATTTGGGGGAATACGCTTGCTTCTTGAAACAACTCTTTTTGCATCAGCACGTCCTTTTTCATGAGTTTCATGAGAATGATATAATCAGGTCATGAAGCATTACAATGATTGAAAAGCTATATAATGAGCACAGCCCAGGCGTCATTGCGAGCAGTTTTTAGCATGTTTTAAAGAGAGTGGAAAGAAAAAAAAGAGATAAGATAAAAATTTCAAAAAGGTTCAAATCTGTAAACACATCCTCCCTCCCATTTCCTGCTTCTGAAGTGACTTGTTTTCTTCGGATTAATTTTTGTTTCCGCACATACAAAGTGTTGTGGCGCTTTTCTTGTCTTGACGAAGGGAAAAGGAGAAGAAGAAAAAAACAAAAGGCAGAAAGTTATGCCTTGGATGGCTTGAGGAGGACAGGGTGATACCCCGTACCAGGGTATGAAATCAACAGGGATGGGTTTTCTCGTCAACGCGGATGTTTATGATTACGTGAGTCTTTTGGTATGATCTTTGGAGCAATATTCATGGCTTGGAGTGCTCTTGTAGGCTTTGGTGCAGTGTTGTGTTGTTGGCGGAGGAAG
Source organism: Aureobasidium sp. EXF-12298 (assembly GCA_024195555.1). Lineage (NCBI taxonomy): Eukaryota > Fungi > Ascomycota > Dothideomycetes > Dothideales > Saccotheciaceae > Aureobasidium > Aureobasidium sp. EXF-12298. The sequence goes on along the minus strand of SWBJ01000017.1, from coordinate 198,689 downwards.
TTGTGATTTATGATGTTGGGATTTGAGAAAGTTGATGCGGAGCATATAAATTCACGACTGAAGAGATGACAAAACTTGACCGGTTATTCGATTGTAATGGAATTACGCTGGATATGATGTTTGTATAGAGTTCATCACTGTGGACTCGGAAGATATGTGGCGAGAGTCTCGTGTTCACGAAACAAGATTGCCATGAGATTTCGACGTCAAGATCTTCATGCAGGAAAGCAAGGATCCTCTTGTGATAGATGTCTATTCCAAGAGTCAAGAAAGTGGTAGGAAGGTCTTGTAATTGCTTGTTCCATGTGTATTCTAGTTGCCAGACAGGTATTCGCCAACACCCTTGATGGCATCATTGAACCTGGCAGCCTCGATAAGAATAAGATGTCCCTGCGGCCTAATACCAGCCTCCTGGAAAGCTCTCTTCGCATCACTGGCACCCTCCTCGCCAACCTTGTCATGATCAAAGTTACCATGTCCAACACCAAACCTTTGCAATGCCTCATCCTCGGGGTGGAAGTAAAACGTCATGGCATCCTGCTTTTGCTGCTTTCCCTTTTTCGTCGGTCGTGATTCTTGCGCATCCAGTTTTGACTCTACCTCGGTGTAGGTTTTTGAGAGGATCAGGTAGTGGGTGAAGTTGTAGGGTTCTTTTTCGTCGAGGGCCCATTGGATTTCTTCTTGCAGCATTGTGTACATGGGAGTGACGATTTCTGAGGGCATGTTGATGAAACGCTCTGTCAAGATCAGACCGACCTCTGCCTTTGAGTCTGCAGCAAGTAGAGAAGGTAATGAGGACAAGGAAGGGATTGTAGAGGCTTTGCGTGAGAGGTAGGCGGTCAGATCGGCGATCACGGGGGTTTCTTTGTGTTGGCGCAGGTTCAGGACGGTGAGGAAGGCGTAGGGGTCGCTTTCGTTGCCGTCGACTTTGACAGTGCTGCCGAGCATGGGTTGCGAGAGGATGAGGTCTGAAAGGGCGGACAGGTTGAAGAGTTCGTTGTCGACGTCGAGGAGTTGGCGCAATAGTGTCTTGAGGCCGTGGAAGTCGACGGCGGGTTGAGGGTCGAACCATTCAAAGTCTACATCGATCATGTCTTCGTCCTGGTGGTGGTTGATCAGCTACTTGATTCGCAAGGTTGGTCTTTGGAGTCTTTCGGGCGTACATCGCTGCTCGACTCGTCGTCGTCGCGCATCTTGTGGTCCTTGACCGGCGCATCCTCTGCTGTTGTCTTTCTCTTGGGCATTTTTGTGGGATGTGATGTGTTGTTTAGTCGCAAAAAAAAGTCTAGATCAGCCAAAGAAATCAAGGTGCATCAATCAACTTTTCGAGCTGCATGCCAAGATGGCGACCCCACGATTGCATGTGATGGTCGTCCTCGTCGTCCTGATCCTTAAACGGCAACTCGTCCGAAAGTGCCACGAGCTTCAGCTTTTCGTAAACCAAGTCCTCTACAGAAACATTAGCCGATTGTGAGCTCAGACTGTTCCATTCTTGTGACCATAAGCGAGTTGCCTTATCGATTGCCATATAAACATCGTCTGTCCATGTCTTGTCCTTGATCCTCTCCTCTGTTCTAGCTACAGTACATATTACATCTCCAACCAAACAACACAACATGGATACCCTGACCAAGAAGACCCTCGACGTCTCACGTTCCCTGACATACACATACTACCACCATCCACCAGCTCACCCGGAGAATCCTACCGTCTTGTGTATTCATGGCTTCCCCGACGAGGCTGCTGAATGGGCAGACCTAGCCACCAACCATCTCATCCCAGCTGGCTACGGTGTCATTGCTGTTGACTGTCTGGGCTATGCTGGCACCTCCAAGCCTCTTGACCCTGCCATGTACGCCTTCGAACACATGACCAAGGACCTTACAGAGATTCTTGACAACGAGAAGCTGCAAAAAGTCGTCTCGCTAGGCCATGACTGGGGCTGTGCATTTGCCCAAAGATTCTACAATTATCATCCTGATCGTGTTTTGGGATTGATCATGGTCAATGTCGCCTACAACGCACCTAGTAATCAACGCTTCGACCTGGACGCGGCCAACGAGATGACCAAGAAGATCTTCGGCTACCCTACTCTTCCTTATTGGCACTTGATGGCCAGCGAGAATGGTTATAAGGTTCTTGATGAGCATCTTGAGAGCTGTTTCACCGTCCTGCATGGTCCTCCGGCGAGCTGGCTAGACACAATCTGTAAGGAAGATGGCCTAAAGGATTTCCTGCTCCAAGACAAGAAGCAAAAGACCGAGTCTTACGCCACCGAGGAGATGAAGAATGCTTTTATCACTCGCTTCAGGCGCGATGGATTTGCTGCACCAACATGTTGGTACAAGGCCGCGGTGGGCGGCATCCAAAGCTTTGAAGCCAAGAAAGTCAAGGCAATCACGGTTGAAGTGCCTTCGCTCTTCGTTGGCTTCGACAACGACAAAGTGTGCCGTGCAGAGGCAATTGGCATGGCCATGAAAAATGGTCTTCTGCCTAAGCTTACAAATGTCACATTGGAGGGTGGTCACTGGGGTCTGCATGCCAATGCTGAGAAGTTTGGCAAGACTGTTATTGATTGGTTGAAGAAAGAGATCTGACTATCACGAGGCAGCAGCTCCCGACTGTAAACATCTGTGTAGCATAATTGTGTATATAAGAATGATCAAGCCCGCTCAAGAAGATATCTAAACCGAGGATGGCGATAAGCTGAGATAAGAAAAGCCAAGAGCAGACCATACCCGATCCAGTAAAGCGTTTCAGGCCCTCTTCGAGGTCGGACCCTTGATCGTTGGGCTTCTCGAGAAGAGAGAAAAATTATTGATCTCGCGTGTTAGTCATTCCCATACCTCCCCTTCTCTCGTCTTGTAGCGCTCCCTGTCGCATCCAAGACACACAACCCTCACAATGGCCGACTCAGCTACCAATGTCCCTCCTCCGCCCCACACCATCTTCGACACCATCTTGGTGCTCGACTTCGGATCGCAGTACACCCACTTGATTACCCGCCGTCTGCGCGAGCTGAGCATCTACTCTGAGATGCTTCCCTGCACTCAGAAGATCTCAGAGCTCTCATTCAAGCCCAAGGGTATCATTCTCTCTGGTGGTCCTTACTCTGTCTACTGGGATGATGCACCCCACGTTGACCCCGCTGTCTTCGAGATGGGTGTTCCAATTCTCGGTATCTGTTACGGTCTCCAGGAGATTGCATGGCACAGCGACCAGAAGAACGTTGTTGCTGGCGAGAAGCGCGAATACGGCCACGCTATCTTGAACGTTCAAAAGCACTCTGGCAAGACTGCTCACGTCGACGCTCTCTTCGCTGGCCTCGAGGACGACATGGACGTGTGGATGTCCCACGGCGACAAGCTCTCCCAACGCCCCGCAGGTTTCGTTACCGTCGCCGCTTCCGAGAACGCACCTTTCGCCGGTATTGCCCACGAGGAGAAGGAGTGGTTCGGTATCCAATTCCACCCTGAAGTTACCCACACCAAGAAGGGCACGCCGCTCATCAAGAACTTCGCCGCCAACATCTGCGGAGCCAAGCAAGATTGGACCATGGACGCCTTCGTTGGCAAGGAGATTGAGAGAATTAGAGCCCTTGTTGGCCCTAAGGGACAAGTCATTGGTGCCGTCAGTGGTGGCGTTGATTCTACTGTTGCTGCCAAGCTCATGCACGAGGCTATCGGTGACAGATTCCACGCCATCATGGTCGACAACGGTGTCCTGCGTCTCAACGAGGCCAAGCAGGTCAAGGAGACTCTTACCGCTGGACTCGGCATCAACCTGACCGTCATCGACGCTAGCGACCGCTTCCTCGACCTGCTCGCAGGTGTCAAGGACGACCCTGAGAAGAAGCGCAAGATTATTGGAAACACTTTCATTGAGATCTTCCAGGAGAAGGCAAAGGAGATTGCCGCTGCTGCCAAGGGCTCTGCCAACGAGGGCGAGATCGAGTGGCTTCTCCAGGGTACTCTCTACCCCGACGTTATCGAGAGTATCTCGTTCAAGGGCCCCAGTGCCACCATCAAGACTCACCACAACGTTGGTGGTCTGCTCGAGGGCATGCACCTCAAGCTTATTGAGCCTTTGAGAGAGCTCTTCAAGGACGAGGTTCGCGCTCTTGGTACTCAGCTCGGCATTCCGGAGGATCTTGTCTGGAGACACCCCTTCCCTGGCCCGGGTCTTGCTATCCGTATCATTGGAGAGGTCACTCGTGATCAGGTTCGCATTGCCCAGCAGGCCGACCACATCTTCATCGAGGAGATCAAGAAGGCTGGCTACTACAAGCAGATCAGTCAGGCTTACGCCGCTCTTCTGCCTGTCAAGGCCGTCGGTGTCATGGGTGACAAGAGAGTCCACGCTCAAGTCATTGCTTTGAGAGCCGTCGAGACCACCGATTTCATGACCGCCGACGTTTTCGACTTCCCCACCAAGTTCTTGAGCAAGGTCAGCACTCGCATTGTTAACGAGGTCGACGGTGTGTGTCGCGTGCTGTACGAGGGTAAGTCACCACAACAACCAACAACATCAGAACTTTGTGGACATGAATTTGCTAACGGCCAAATAGTGACCAGCAAGCCACCAGGCACGATCGAGATGGAGTAGGGCCGAAACTTCGCAGCAATCGGGGAAAATAGCGAAGCGCACGATACAAACTAGAATTCCTGTACAATCGGGCGGGGCAATTGGGGCTTTATTTTGGCGTTCTTACTGATGATTTACTGGAACTGAAATGCATGCATGAAAAAAGCTGGCGGCGTTTAGATGGATGATTCCCAAAAGACACTCTAGTGTCTCGTCATGTGGTGTAGAAAGACATGGAAAAAAAACCTCAATCCACAAAGCCTCCCATGACGGAGTGCTGCTCAACAAGCATACGGCCTTTCCGAGTTTTCGATCGCGTGCGTGTGTGTCAAGCAAGTGGATTTTGGAGCTGCCCAAAGCTCTAACAACCCCACAGCTGCCATTCTTGGAGAAGATTCTGATGATGTCAAGCAAGAGCGACGTCATTGTCAGGCAGGAGCTCAGAAGACACATTTAACTTCTGCAAAACACTCTTCACATTTCTTTTCCCTCCATCAACACATCTTCTACAACTCACAACCCCATCAATTCACCTTCAAACCCACCCACAACCCCCCAACCACTTCACATCAATCACAATGTCTGGAACTGGCAACGTCGGTAACTCTGGTGTCTACGAGGCTGGTGATCAGAGAACCTACAAGGACTCTGAGATCGCCGAGCAGAAGCAGGAGGCACGTTTCCACGAGGGCAAGGAGCACTCTCACAAGGCCAACGACTCCAGTAAGAAGAATCACTCGTCGACATTATTTGGACACATTCACTAACACCCTACCAGAGGACGAGCGCTCCATCGCCAACAAGCTTGAGCGTGAGGAGAAGCGCGAGAAGGAAGGAGATGACGAGTCCCTCCAGGCCCAGCAGATCAAGAAGGACGCTACCCTTCCCGTACGTTGCCCCACCCAAGACAACATCTTCACCATACCACAACATGCTTACACACTACACAGGCCACCTCGCACGGCAACGAGCCCTCCAAGGGCGCCAAGATCGACCAGGAGCTCGCTGAGGAGGACGCTGCCGCCCTCAAGGGCAAGGGCTCGTTCGGTCCTAAGTAAATGCTTCCTCCATTCCTCGAGCAGCACTTTCCAAGATACCAGCGATGATTCTCTTTCTTGTTTACAAAACACATTTCGACCCAACGCAAACCTCATTTGATATGAGATGAATTGCGATGATGCTTTAATGCATATAAACGAATCAGCCGTAGAAATACCTGATGGTCATGAATCAACGAAAATAATACTTCAAAACACCTTCATCTTTCTTCTTCGCGCATTGATTCTGTGACTGCCCAGTGTTTACCTTGAAATCAACAAACAACCATATTGTACTATTAATCTGCTCTGAGTATTTCACCCTGGGCATTTCTCGAATATCTGGTCAAACGAGCTGCATGGATGTCTGCAAAACATGCCGATCGCATGCATTTCGCAAGTTGTGCCTGAAAGTCTCGCGAGTGGAACGCTTGGCTCCAAGGTGGCATGTTTGTCTTGTTTGTTTCGTGCCTGCCAACTCCATGTGACTACCCAATCACCTGGAATAGTGTTGGACATAGCATTCACACGATTTCTTGATCATGGATTCAAATAACACTTGATAACTTTCTTCCTTGCTGATCATCGAACCAAGATTGTGTTCCGCATGCTCTCCGAACCTGAATACACCAAAGACTCGTGAACGCGAAACATGCGCGTAGACAGACATCATCATGGGTCAAGGTTATTCCATCAACGTTTCTGCTGGCTCGGCTGGTATTGATGTTCCTGAACTCGCCGATCTAGAGACGGAGAGGAGTCTGGGTGCTGTGCGGTTCATGAAAACAATCCGCGCAAGACACAAAGATGGACTCGTGATTGCCAAAGTCTTCATCAAACCATACCCCAACTTGAAGCTCGAAGAATACTCGCGGAAGTTGTTCTACCAGAGGAGAGAGCTCACAGACGTACCCAACACCTTGCCTTACCATCGCATCATTGAAACTGCAACAAATGGCTACCTCGTCCGCCAATATATTCACAGTTCTCTCTATGACAGGATCAGCACTAACCCTTCGCTTGAGGATATCGAGAGGAAGTGGATCGCATACCAACTTTTGTGTGCTGTCAGAGAGTCACATGCGAAGAACATCTGCCATGGAGATATCAAGACCGAGAACATGCTTGTGACAACCTGGAATTGGCTATACCTGACTGACTTCTCCACTGCATTCAAGCCGGGTCGATTACCCGAGAACAACCCAGCAACGTTCTCCATCTTCTTTGATACTACAGGCCGTCGCATCTGCTATGTTGCGCCTGAGCGATTCGTAGACGATGAGCAACTCAGAGAACATGAGCCAGATCCGCAGGACGACGACTATGAGAGAAAGAACAGAGAGACATGGCATGAAGTCACCTGGCCGATGGACATCTTCAGTGTGGGATGTGTCATTGCTGAGCTCTTTACCGAGAAGCCCACCTTCACGCTCAGTCAGCTGTTCAAATATCGCAGAGGAGACTACGACCCGACACACACTACTCTGAACAACATCAAGGATGAAAACATCCGGGAGATGGTTGCTCACATGATCCAGCTCGATCCGGCAAAACGCTATAGCGCCGAAGACTACCTACAATTCTGGCGAGGCAGATGCTTCCCGGACTATTTCTACACATTCTTGCATCAATACATGCATCTCATCACAGACCCAACTTCTGGAAGAAAGCCAGTGGTGGTTGGAGCAAAGAATTCAGGAGGATCAGATGATCGCATCGAGCGCATCAATGCTGATTTCGATAAGATCTCGTACTTCCTAGGATTCTCCGATGTGGACAAGCTCGAGAAGTCCACTCGCGCACCAATCACTTCAGGTCTGGATTTGTTTCCACTTCAGGTGGATTTGCCAAACAACAGACATGATGCAGCAGATCGTGCTGGGAGTGTTCAAGACAATGGAGCTCTTCTCTTTCTCAACGTTGTGATTTCGGCCTTGCGAACAACTGCTCGCGCTAGCTCTAAGATTAGAGGCTGCGAATTACTTCTGGCTCTAGGAGAAAGATTGACCGACGAAGCAAAGCTCGATCGAGTGCTGCCTTATGCTATTGCTCTGCTAGAGGACGAGTCGGAGAATGTTCGCATGGCTGCTCTGAGGACCATAACTCAGCTGCTAGCTATCGTCAGTGTTCTGTCACCTATGAACGTCTTCATATTCCCAAACTATCTGCTTCCTCGCCTGCAGAAGTTTGTCGCGAGTCCTATGTTTCGCAAATCAGGACCATTGAGAGTGACATATGCAACTTGTCTTGCAAGTTTAGCCACAACAGCTGCTAGATTCTTAGACATGATGCAAGCATTGCGTGCCGATGGGTCTCTACCCTCAACAGACCCAGAAGCAGAAGACGACATCACTTCGTACGCAGCCTATCAGAACACCTATGACACCACTCGCGAGGACCTCATCCAGCATTTTGAAGCGCAGACAAAGCTGTTCTTGCAGGATGATGATTTCTCTGTCAAGCGAGCCTTCCTAGGTTCCGTGACCAGCCTTTGCGTATTATTCGGCGAGACTATCGCTAGCGATCTGATTCTTACCCACTTGAACACATATCTCAATGAGGAGGATTGGACACTAAAGTGTGCTTTCTTCGAGACTATAGTTGGTGTTGCTGCCTTCATTGGTGGGCCAAGTTTGGAAGACTTTATTCTTCCGTTGATGGTTCAGGCCTTGACTGATCCAGAAGAAACTGTGACTGAGCAAGTGATAAGATCGCTTTCAAGCATGGCACATCTTGGACTTTTTCAGCGGTGGACGACCGTGGAGTTGGTACTCATTGTGTCTCGTTTCACTCTGCATCCAAACGTGTGGATTCGTGAAGCAGCTGTGCAATTCGTCGAAGCATCATCTACTCATCTCTCTGATGCAGATGTCTGGAGTATGATCATGCCGCTGCTGCAGCCTGTGTTGAAGATGCCGTCAGCTGGTCTCTCTGAATTCGAACTTCTGGATGCTCTTCAGAAACCGTTTCCTCGACCAGCATATGACCTAGCAAAGACTTGGGCAGAAAAGGCCGACAAGAGCGTTTTCTGGAAACATGCACAACAAGTCAAGAGTTTCTCTTTCGAAGCAGGCAGCAACAAAACTCTGACTGACTTTTACCATGAGGGCGATTCTCGTGTCTTGAGCAAAGCAATGAAGAATGAGGACGATGAACAATGGCTCGCAAAGCTTCGCGTCGCTGGCATGCGCACTGAAGACGAGCCCAAACTTCTCGCGCTAAGACATTACATCTGGCGAACGACCATGCGCTCTGACAAAGAAAACATCAAGCAAAACGACTCTCAACTCAATCAGATCGTCTCCTTGAACGCTCTACAAGTACCCTTGCAGAATGTCTTTTTCGAAGCAGAGACTGTTTCGTACCCATCATACCGTCCTCAAGCCGATCTCACGCAGCCAAGTGTGAAGACATCACTCGAGGAAGCTCTACGCGATGCTGCCACACCTGTAGAGCGTGATGCTAAGAATTTGTTCAACCCAGCGAGAGGCAAGCCGTACCCAACTGCAACGCAGCAAACGCCTAGGCCTTCAGACGGCTCTCGGGCTCAACCTACGCCCATAAATGGCAAAACGCCCAATCATCGTAAGCAGATGGCAAGCATTGATGCCCCTACACATTTGTCAACCTCCCCAGCTTCCACTATGTCCATGAGAAGTGGACATAACCATGTACTTCATTCGAAATCGAGCGCAATGAACCTCATGAAGCGTACAGAACAGACAAAGGCATATGCAGAAACAGGCACCGACTCAGTGAATGCTGTTGGCAAACTCGACGTTCCTGCGAACCAAGCATCTGTCACGCCTTCGCCATCTGGCCAAGCTACGCCCACCGCACGTCCAGCGCGACCTAAGATCTCTGCAACGCACTCTTACCATGGTGGCGATCCCACTGTCTTGAAGTTACTAGACTCAGTCTATACTGGGGCTAATCCTAGCAGTGATCGTGAGTTTGGCCCTAGAGTACCGACACGTCCTCGTGCTCGCATGGCAACCAAGAATGCGCCTAATCAGCAAGCGCAAGGTTACTGGAAGCCAGAGGGACAGCTGACTGCCGTTCTTGAAGAGCATGAAGCACACGTCAATTGCATTGCTGTGTCACCAGATCAAGTGTTCTTCCTGACTGGTTCAGAGGATGGCTCAGTAAGAGTCTGGGACACTAGCCGTTTCGAACGTAATATGGCATACAGATCTCGTCAAGCTCACAGACATGCTTCTGGCGCACCAATAACCAGCATCTGCTTCGTAGAGTCTACACATAGTTTCATCTCGACAGCATCGGATGGAACGATTGACATTGTCAGGGTAGACGTGAGCGAAGCAAATGGTTCACTACGCTATGGCAAACTCCAGGTCTTGCGAAGCTGGCAAATCCCTACCAAGCCTGGACAGAAAGAGTATGCTATTGGTGTTGAGCATGGCAAGACAGATGGTACATCAGTCTGCGTCGTTGTCACGAACCTCTGTCGTATCCTATTCATCGACATTTACTCAATGGAAGTCATGTATGAGCTTGTCAACCCGATACAACATGGCACACCGACAACATTTTGCATATCGAAACGATGGCAATGGCTTCTGGTTGGCACTTCTCATGGTGTTCTCGACATCTGGGATCTTCGTTTCCGTCTTCGACTTCGTGCGTGGACAGTACCACGTCCGGCACCCATTACACGGCTTACGCTCCATCCGAGCAGGAAGGACAGTAGGCGAGTGAAGATTTGCGTTGCTGGTCTGACATCTCCCAGTCACGTGTCTGTATGGGATCTGGAAAAGTTGGTCTGCGTTGAAGTGTATCACATCAATCAGACCGATGGTGGTAGCGCGCTGAAAGCAAGAGACTTTGAACTTCTGAATGTCGACGAAGACAAGTCTGGCGCCATGCCATCTCGCATCCTCGGATCTCTTGCGACAGACTCACACCTTAGCGCTCGCCCTTCTGATAATGGTAAGGACAGATCAGGTAGAGGATCGGGTGCAAGTGCGGGCGCTGTCAAAGCATTCATCATGTCAATGCACACTTCACCCGATAGCTCAGAACCCAGGCACCCTTTCCTTGTCACCACAGGACCAGACTGGAAGATCCGCTTCTGGGATACAGATCGCATTGCCTCATCCATGATTGTCAATGACAAAGACGACAAAGCCATCTACACAGCCTCTAAATTCGGCAACGACATCTCCGTCTACACAGAGCAAAGTCTCAGCGACAGCACCTCTGAAAAAGACAAAGGCTCATCAAGTCCAGCTCCCAATCGCGCAAACACCGCCTCACCTGTATCAAACGATGCAGACAGTGAAAGAGGCAGCACATCAAAGAGAAAGAAGGAAGCCAGAGAAGGCAAGGTTGCTAGGTATGAGGTTATTCGCAAGTCGGCGAATCAGTTGCTCAAGGGTCACAAGGATACTGTTACTGCTGTTGCTTTGCTGGAGTATCCTTTTGGCATGATTGTTTCTGCCGATCGCTCTGGTGCTGTGTATATCTTTAGATGAGGAGAGGGTTTCAAGAGGGAATAGGTATGACAATTGAGAATCACGTGTTCCATCGAGGAAGCAAATTTCGTGATGGTTAGTCAGACTTACTTGCCACCTCTGCGATAGATTGTTAGATGGTCAGAGAAAGGCGCCAAGTTGGTTCAAGCAAACATGAGCCGGCCTCACACCAAATTTTCGCGGGTGATCGGCTTAGGGTTTCTTTCCTTCCATGAGTTTGTTTGGAAAGCATAGCCAAAGAATGCTTCTGCCTATCTCAAGCTTTCAGATGATCAAACCAATGTTGTGAATGTCACTAAGCAATTTCGCAATGTTAAGAGAAAGTATAGGGGTGCTAGATTATAAGTCAATTAAGCAAATACAGTAAATACTACTCTATACATATGTGGATCCTGATGATAAAACAACCTCTCGCAGACAAAGCCCAAGTTAGCTAACAAGCCACTACGATTAGTTTCTTAATAGAGCAGAGGAAGGACATAAAACAATACTAGCATATCTTATAACCAGTTCGTGAAGATTACATGTTTGCGCACCGGAGTCCCGAAAGTACAACCTCCGATCATCGTTGGAAGGCATCTCTACCGACTTCTAATGTTTGCAATGCTTTAGTGTAGTTGCTAGGAAGTGATGCACGAGTATTAGCATACAAGTTTTTGAATAGCTTTTGGACAGGTAGAGGGAAGTTGCGTCCTAGGTTAGTGTCGAGGAGTGCTCTTGCCATATACAGATGGTTAACGGCATCTCATTATAGTGTATGGAAGTAATGCACGAGTGTTAATCTCCAGGTTTATGATCACAAAGCTTGAGACCCTTCTTGGTAGATCAGGGAAGTCGCATCTTGGGTCGATGTCGAAGAGTACTCTTTCCGGAAGACCGATTGTTGATGGCTTCTTAATACAGTGTGCGGAAGTAACGCATGAGTGTAAATTCACAAGCTCGTGCACACGAAGCGAGAGATGGTCTAGAAAAATCAGAGGGAAGTCACATCTTAGGTCATTGTTAATACTCTTCCCAATATCGGGTTTTGACAGCATCATTGCGGTCCTATTAAGATGATGCACGAATGTTGGCGTGAAATTTTGTAAACATAAAGCAATAGATTTTTTAGAAGATCAGGGAAATCACCTCCAGGCTTATCTTTGAAAGGTGCTCTTTCCTATACCGATGTTTGACAGCAACTCATAGCGTTCTGTGAAAGCAATGTACAAGCGTGTTGTACAAATTGGTAGGTTCATTGTTACGGAGTGCTCTTTCTAGGTACCAGTATTTGATTTCAACTTGCCTCAGTTTGTGGAGGCAATGCATAAACAATACAAAAGTCCGAAGCAAGCAATACTTTTCGGCATCATGGAAGTCGCATCCCAGGCCTCTGACGATGGAGTGCTGTCTTAGGTGATTGACAAGACATGTCTTTCTGCATGACCTGTAGATCTGGGCTGTGATAAAGGCATGTTGAGATGACGCAAATGGACGGCAAGGAAGATTTTCCACATAGAGGTGACCAGAAGTTCAACATGAGCTTGAGTGAGCGCTGTCAATTGCACACATCGCCATCCGGGCACCTGACGGCTTTTCCTCACTGCTTGGGAAGTGCAGCTGCTGTGTCTTCTGACGAAGCTGTCGTGATAGTTCTCAGGTAAGATGGAGTGGACGAGGTGAGCAGAGTATAGGACAATAGATGGTGATCTTGAAGGTCTGGAGCGTGCTCCTGGTTCGTGATTTGAAAGAAACTTGATGGACTTTTGGCAAGGGTTCTTGACGTGCATTCTTTCTAGCAGCTGCCTTGGATGCATGATTACCTACTGCCGGCATCATGTAGCAGTCAACAAAGTGAAGTAGGGAGAATGGGATGAGCGACCTCTGGATTCTTCTCAATCAATGCTTCAATTCAGATGGAATCTCATCTTTGCTTGATCCTGCCATCTTCAAGTAGGCAAACCGCAGGGGCAAACATAGCTTGCAGACACATTTCAGAGCCCAAATATATAGCTTTTTTCACATCCTGGCCACTATAACGTTGGTGGCTGCATGCACGAGGCTGAGGAGGGTCTAATATCAGGTTGAGAGTGTTTGTAGAAACTTGTGCCGTCGGGAGCCAAGTTGGAAGCATTTTGAACACTATCTAGCCTTCAATATCAGCTGATAGCGGTATAAACTGGTAAAGCAAGGGATATGCTATGGGAACCAAACCCTAACGGTCACGTGAGATGCTCTGGAGTCTCAAATGCTGTGAAAGTGCAATATACACACTCGAGTGTATTGTACAGGTTGGAAATGGTGTTGGAGGGGTCCGTTGCGCTTCCCTTAGCTTTTAGCTGGTATTCCCGTGCGCCAGTTCGTGTTGTGGGCTTGACAAGATAGCAGTGCGCCTGGTGTGACTTTCTCGGTGTCCATTACGCCTCTCAGGACCTCCAACGCATTGCCAGTATGAACATTGCTACCCTTTCGCTCCGGTAAGATCATTGAGCCATCGATGTATGCTGTTACAGGCATATCGCTGCTGTCCACAGATCCAGATCACTGCTAATGCGCCCTAGAAACACCTCCATCGCCTCGATATATAGCTTCAAGCCTGCGCCTAAGATCAACACAAAACATCAAACAGGTATGCTTTCTTCTGGCAACAGTAGCAATAATACACCTGTCAAATTGCACATGGTAGTAACACTTTGACCTCTTTTCCAGAGAAGGTGACAAGCTTGGTTTGGAAGTTGAACACGGGTTGACAGTTTCATTGGCTCATACTCCTCTCAGAATACTTTCCTGCCTTTCGATAGCCATGAACACTTCTGTTGTGTCCAAAGAAGCTGCATCAATATGGGTATCTCCATCCCTTCTCTGCCGCCTCTCCAGAAAGCTTTAGAGTAGATTGTTAGCTATAAAAATGTACAGTTTGATCGTGACATAACATAGTGTCCATTGAAAGCCATAGAATTTTCAGCCTGTTCTGGACACAACTCTCATCTGAATAAATTGGTGCAATTTTATAGCTACACGTAATGGAAGCTTCTCCAGCGAGAGCCTATTCATTTCACACTCTCTCTGGCCAAAGTCCCAAAGATGTCTCTCGATGACTTGCAGCTTACCCGGGTGTCGACGCTGCTCCCAACGACTCTCTCGACATTCCCGAAGGTCTCGACAGTCTTGACGAGGGGCTGTAGGTTTTCATGAGACAGTGTCTCCCTCGTTCACCTCAAGCCGAGCGTCCTAGCTTATTCACTTTACTCAGACACCTGCTGTCTCACAAGCAACCTTGATCTTCTTGCCCTGTTCTTCGACGTCGACAATCTCTTACCAACGCAATTACCAGCAAACACTGTAAGCAATCAGCGTGTTATCCCTTTGTCCACATGCTTCTCCTCTGATCCGTCATTAGCTATCACCATGCCCCCTAAGCAATTCAACACCAAGGCCTCAAAGGCTCACAGTGACTCAGCCTATGAGGATTCTGAGCCTGAGCCTCAGGCTCTCAGAAAGCCTCGTATCACCCTTAAGCGCGGCAAAAGTGCTCTCAACATGAACGAGACCGACATCCCAATCCACTCGCGCACTAGGGTCAGAAAGCTCTCCCAAGACCAGATCTACAAAGATCTTCTGTCACGCCCTGCTGCCAAAGAACCTGCTCAAGATCAGATCTACAAAGATCTCTTGTCACGTCCTGCTGCCAACGAGTCCGCCCCCAAGAGACAGCGTGTCTCTCTAGCATCTACTTCATCCGTAAACATGGCTGCATCTGCTTCATCAGCAACTATTGCTGGCAAGAGGTAATCCACTTTGACTTATAATTTATAAACATGACTTTCAGCTCAATGTTTGCTAACTCCATCGCTTAGCCGCCAGGATCGCTTCAACGACTACACAAAGGATCTCGTGTCTGAGGAGATCGAGAAGCAGGCTGAGGCTCTGGACTTCTCTCGTGATAGTGGTCTTTCCAGCAAAGCTCGTGTCTATGGCCAGTTTCTCTTCACTGCACCTTACCAGTTTGAGCGCACCAAGACAACTTGGATGGATCTGGCAATGCAGAGAGTTGATGCTATGTCGATGGCAGAACTCAGAAATGGTGGCATTGAAACTGCAGTCAAGGATGCCCTGATCCAGACAATCGGAGACGAGACCAAGAACCAGGCTGTGCTATTTGGTCACAATGCCAGAGACATCATCAGGATGCTCAAGAAGGAGGACTGAGTCAAGCAATGAACGGACAGATGTGCAGACGAAGAGGGTCGATAACCAGTCACAGAAGCTATCAGAGAAGGGCATCACGGAGTGGCAGTAGATAGGCATGAGAAAACGCACAGAGTTGGCCTTCAAGATAAGATACCACGAAAGAACAAGATTCAAAGTCAACTTTCTGTCTTTGCCTAATCAGACCTGCCGGTCCACGAGACGAAACGTATGAGGTCAAGAACGCCCATAGTCCATCTCTTTCAACTGATCAGTTAGATGTATCTTTTCGTGTATGCTATCCGTAGAGTTTACCTTAGAAAATTAAAATTCTCTGCTGATCTCCAGAATAAAGTCGCCGGCGAATAACACTAGTCGCTTCAGGTCACTGACAGAGGGCTATTCTCTCATCTCATCGACATATAAGGTGTAGTCTCTCGTGCATACTCTCCGTCTCTGACCTCGGGATCACACGGATAGAGTTATGCTTCCGTGGAAATATCTTGTTGTCGACCCGGCCTCGAATGATGATATCCCGAATTGAGTCATGTCATAATCTGCAGCTGTCGAAATGCAAGATCTTTTTGATCGTTCATATGAAGTCCAAAGAAAGTGCTTGAGAACTGCGCTCTCACTGGAAGCAGGTTTCTTGATGAATGTTTTATGCATTTTGATAGATGTCAAGATAATGACACTTCCTCTCGGAGATGATAATGGAGAATCGAGAACAGCAGAGCTTCAGTGGAACAGACCTTCGAACCACACTGCATGCTGCATTTTTATAGCATCAATCATGAAGCAGTCATGTCCAGAGAGCTATCAGATACCATAATGCTCTCCAAATATTGAGCAATAGGTTCATTACACTAGCTGAAATGCAAAGTGTTGTCTCAACTTGGCACTACACCCAAAGAGAGGCCAGGATGTCTCGGATATTGGTGGATCAAATGTAGGAGAAACCTCAGGTCTTGTTTTATGACAGTATATCTAAGAGCAGTCATGCTTAAAAAGGGTCCAGACTGGCGTTTGATACGTTGTGATCATGAGAGGCGAGGTGGTATTGATATAGTCACGTGGGTGGTCCTTGATCGCGCACTCCGCCTTTGTCTCGCAACCCATTCTTTTCAAAACATCGCCATTATCATCCTCTTTCGCAAGAGCAAACATCACACACTCCGCTCTGAACTTATCAAAGACTAGGAGTCTGATCATGGCTTCCCTGCATACTACTACAAAGATGCCTCAAGCAGACTTTCTGTTCTGCGAGCATGTTCTTGAAGAGTTCAAGCGCCACAAGCATCGCAAGTATGTTGCCACTTTCAAAGAACCTGTTGACATCGTCGCGGTTCCTACCTACCTCAACGTCATCAGACAGCCGATGGATTTGTCAACCATCGCTTATAAGTTAGGAAGGGACGTCTATGACTCTGCAGCTTCCTTCAAAGCCGACTTTGAGCTTATGTTTGACAACTGCGACCGCTTCAACGCAGGTCATCCTCCTAGCGCTGTGTACGAGCACGGTCGCCAGTTTCGTGAGGAGTCCAATCAAGTGTGGTTGGATCAGCACAACTGGTTGAAGAGAGTTCACCCCGGAGTCTTCACCCAGCCTGCTACTGAAGAACAAGAGGACAACACGGATGAGCCTCTTGCTAAGAGACGCCGTCAGAGCTCGCGCCTGGGCGGCTCTACTGAGTCATCTCCTATTGTGCCATCACCTTACACAGCAGCTAGTGTGGCCAGAACTGCTACCTCTACTCCCGCCACTCCTGTGTCTGGTCGCCCCAAAGGAAGAGCTTCTAAGGCCAGCACTATCAAGCCTCCATCCTCCCGCGCTCAGTCGGTGTCGTCTACTGCCGATCAGGTCGCTGCAACTCAACCTGATACAATCCAAGCCGCAGAAGCTCTTGCCATCGAGCCTGCCGAGTCCAAAGTTACTGCTCCTGAAGCTGCTGAAACTGATGTCAAGTCACACAATAACGCATCGGTAGCCAACAACTTGCGTTCTCGCCTCCGTTCTTCGTAAGTAATATATGTAAATGCTCATTCAACAATTCTAACATGACTTCAAGTAGCAACAACCCCTGGGATGAGTTCCAAGACCGCCTCAGAGCCATGGTCACCGAGGAAGCAACCAACCTCCTCAACAACCCTAACATCAAGTATCCCGGCACCGACACCAACAAACTCGCCAAAACCATGTGGCAAGCCATTGCTGCCGACGACCACGACTCCGCTGAAGGAGAAGAAGGAAAAGCCAGTTTCAGCGCCTGGGTTGGGCTTGCTGTTGAGGAGCTGTCAAAGGTAGCCATCAGAGACGTCGGTAACCAGGTCGAGAACGAGGCCAAGAAAGCTCTTGTGGTCATCATGGATCGCCACTTCGTCTACATCAGAAACAAATTTGAACGCTTTCACGAGGAGTTGAGAGCTAGATTGGATGTTTGAGCGTGTGGATGAGGTCTCTTTTGCCTGAAAAACATGGCTAGGTACAATGAGGTGCGACAATGGCGTCTATGAACAGTAATGAGAAGAAGTTGCTTTCCCACTTGATCGACACCCCCTCTGAATGTGTTGACGTAAATCATCGTGTACAAATTCTAGACTACGAAAGCATTGGATATGTATACAATCTGTCACGCGTCGCTCACCCAACCTACCACTTCTCAACCCCTCAACTAGAATTCCATGCTGTTTTGTGACTATAAAAGTGCGCAAAAGAATTCAAATGCCGTCATTTGTCCATTGACAGCTCACAATCTCAGCAGTCTCTCTGGAAACTTTCTACATCTCGTAATTATTATGCATTTTAATGGTGATAACAGCAGCTGCACTCGCATCTGGGAGTAAACATATGTAGAAAAGTGCCCAAGGTCAAAATCACATATTCAGGCTCTCTTCTGTGCGAACAACATAGTAACATATTATAAAAATGCATAATAACATAAGATGTCTGGTTATTTCCAGTGAGACCTCAGAATCTCAGTGATCTCTCTGGAAACTATTCGAATCTCAAAAGTATTATGCATTTTCATAGCAGTAATAATAGGCATATTGACAACTGGGAGCAAACATATGTAGATAAATGCCCAAGGCTAAAAGGTCACAAATGTCAAGGCTCTCTTCTATGTGAAACGAACTTAACAACATACTATAAAAATGCACAATAATCTACTAGAACCAGTCTTGTCCAGTGAGAGCTCCAGATTCCAGCCATCTCTCTGGATACACTCTTGGATCTAAAACTAGCTCTGCATTTTCATAGTATCAAACAGTTACATTGCATCTGGGAGTTAGCAGCTGTCTACAAATGACCGCCTAGGGCCAATGATTTCCATAGCAAGGATCTCTCCTGTGCGATGACCAGTATTATATCACACTATCAAAATGCATAATACAATCGAGATATTGTAGCTTTGTCCACTGAGAGTCCGGCATTTCGTATACTCTCTCTGGACACAGGTGATTCACCAATACTGTCAGTCTGTCACGCATTTTGATAGCACTAAAGCATGTGGATGGCACAAGAGATACTGTCTAAGCCAGTCTCCTGTCGATGCATGCCAGGCCTTCTGGAAACAAAACGCTACAACATACATTATTTTCAAGCAGAGGATCATCAGTGATTGTCATAAAGTTTTGCTTTTGCATTCGCGAAAATTATCAAGGGTATCTATTCATGTTCTCCTCCTCCTCCTCCTCAATATGCGGGATCGCATGCACCTAGAAACGTGTGCAAAGCATGCTGAAGCGATCATAACATAGCATCTCAAGCTCGCAATGTATGAGCAATATGCAACAAAGCGACCAAGCACTCATCTGGCAAAGTCAAAGCATCATCACAACCTCACCATCAAGCAAAAGAGACAGAGCGACCTTGCACACTCGGACTCTTTCTTGGTCGTCCCTTCTTTCTCGGAGTGTTCTGGGAGGAATCGATGCTCTTCCTCTTACGGCCACGCTTTTGTCCACTGCCAGGCGTCGCGCTCTCGCCTCTCTCACTTGGCGTCTCATAGCCATCCCCATTCAGCGTCATCGAAGTATCCATATCACCATCTGCATCTTCCTTGTCGACCTTCAGTTCACTGTCGACTGCCATGACCTCCGAGAACGAAGTGCAGAGGCTGCGCTGACTTTCAGGTGTCTCCAAAGCGCTCATGATCTCTTGGTTGCGTGCGAGATACTTCTCGGTTAGGTTGGTTGAGTTGGGAATGCGTTGCAATGCACGGACACTTTCTTTGCTTGCTTTGCCTTTGGTGGCTGCCTGATGTTTGCTAGCATTCCACAGTCGTCGAAGATATGTACGAGTTTCCCAAAGCAGCAGAAGAATTTGGACGTAGACAGTCAACTCACGTGAGCGAGCTGGGTCAACTGGCTTGCTTTGGGACGAAGTTGCGCCATTGGTGATACCGCTCTCACCGTCAGCCATAGGGGCATCATGCTCAATGAGCATCCGAAGAATGTCAACATCAACCATGTGAGCAACGGGGGTGCCGGTGTTGGCCATGACCTTCTCAATGCAATCAATCAGGTGTTGGAGCTCTTCAAACTTTGCATAGTCAAAGAATGCAAGATTCTCACAGACAA
Organism: Aureobasidium sp. EXF-12298; assembly: GCA_024195555.1. Lineage (NCBI taxonomy): Eukaryota > Fungi > Ascomycota > Dothideomycetes > Dothideales > Saccotheciaceae > Aureobasidium > Aureobasidium sp. EXF-12298. The sequence continues at coordinate 178,825 of SWBJ01000017.1, read as the reverse complement.
ATCGAGTGAAAGCGACATGCGAAGGAAGTGAATCAGACATGTCCACCTTTGAAACATCAAAGTTCACACCTGCTTTGCCACAGATAGTTGACAAGAACTTCATGCGAATCTTGGCCTTTCCGGTTTTGAGTACTTCCCAGAAGTGGTGCATTTTCGAGGTTGGTGGAGTCCCTGTGTAACCTTGGTTGCTCTTGGCTACGCTCTGCTGATATGTGAAGGCCTGATGGACAGCGCCAATGTGCTCCTTTTCAAACATTGCTTCATGTTTGCTGTAAAGTCCCATATGCTCCTGGAAGGCGAATGTGGCAATCTTTGTGTCTGGACACGTTTCCAGGGCGATAAAGCATGGGCCTGTCTCTTTGGGATGAACAAGTCCTTGGCGGCCGATACTAGCAACCACTTGAACTGCGTTGAATGCGAGAGCATCAGCTGAAGTAAGAGCAACATCACGGATTCTACCCAAGAACTGTTGAGCAATGGAAGTGGCCGCGCCATCGCGATCAGTAGCCATGTAGGTGTTTCCTAGTCTCTCAGTGCCAGCCTCGACACCAGTACCGATCTGGACCAAGTTCGACTCGCCAGGCTTGTCGCCAGCACAGTAAAAATCTTTCAGACCAACGATCAATGTCATCGGAAGTTGTTGATCGTCAGACTCAAGAGCCAACTTGAATGCATTGCAGACGTCAGCACGCATCAACTGACTAGGCCACGCCTGACACAGCATGCAAACACTGTCGAGTGCTGCCTGGCGAAGGACCATGGGCTGATTTGGGCTTGTAAAAGGACAAATCAAATCCACAGCCAAGAATGCCACATGCTCGCCCTTGAATTCCGGAAACTTCTCCTTGAACGAGCCGAGGTAGGAATCAAGATTGAAAGCCTTTCCGAAATGACCGGCAATGGTGATGAGTCTCCTCGTCTTCTGTGCTACGGCTTGGTTGCTGTTCATATCAACAGGCAAGCCTCGCTTGATCTGATCGTAAAGGGACAGTGTCACTTTAACAAGTCTCTCGGTGTTATGAAGTTCACCATCGAGAGTCCAGAGACATGTCGCAACTTCTTTGAGCTCAGCGGGTGGAAGTCTGGTAAAGCTGCCAAGTAGAGCTTGCTGTATGTTGACCAGGAAATCTCGATTGAGATTCTTCATGTGAGGCAGGGTGTGACGCAGAATGACAATTGCTGAGCGGTACACTAGCAGATTGTCATCGGTGCTGAGATTCTTGACGTAAGGTTGGAGAGTTTGAAGTTGATCGGCTGAAAATAGCTTAGCATTAGCTGCAGAGAAGATGGTGAGTGTCTGCAGTACGTGCTGCTGTAGGGGACTCTCTGGAAGCTCGTTTGGGTCGATGATAGCGTCAAACATAAGCTTAACCATCTCTTTACACACGACGGTGTTAGCCTTTGCTGCCTTGGACTTCTCTGATAAAATCTGCTGCAGAAGCTCTGGTAAAACAGCTTCTGTGGTGTCGGTCTTGCGCTTGACGATATTGATCACCAGACTGGTTTGTTCTCGTAGACGGAGCTTCTTCTTGATCGGATCAGGGTCTGAGTCAGAAATGCTGTGGAAAGGTGTCATCCAAATATCCTCAAAAGTGTGACGAGCGAGCTCCACAATGCTTTCATCAGTATCAGTGACACGATTGATCAGAGTGTCTGCGATCAATGCCTTCATGTTCAGGGCATCGTTGCGCAGGTACATGTCTTTCAACATTTTCATTGCACGTTTTCTAACGTGCAAGTTGGCATCCTGAGCTCGCATGATGACGCGCTCATAGAGCATCGTATCCAGCTTTGGACGCAAAGAAAGACACTTGGCAATGAGGCCAAGAGCAGAGTCACGGACTTGAGTCGAGTTGTCGGCAAGACATCTGATAATGCTGTTGATGAAGAATGTTCCCTGGTCAAGGATCGTGGGGTCCATTTCCAGGAGTTGCTCGATACTCTTCAAACTCTTGCTTCTCAGGGAAGCTTGGTCACCAGCCATGGTGCCGAGAAGTTTGCTAAAGATCTTGTTGAAAGCTCGGCAGAATGGTAGGTTCATGGTGATCAGGACAGCTGCAAATCTTCCATCCTCGGTGGTGACTTGCTTGAAGTCGTATTCGGTTTCTAGCCATGCAGAATCCTTGATCATGAAGGCCAAACGTTCTTCAAGTTTCGTTGACTTCGCGGCGTCTTGATTGAGCTGAAGAATTTGCTTTGCCCATTGCACAGAGTGGTAGCCACGGGCGGTCAACAACTCTGTATCATCCGTGTCTCTAGCCTGGAGATATTCGAGTATAATCCGATATGGGCCATCAAACGACAGCAGTTCATCCTCTTCTATTTGCTCAGCCGAGATGTTCTCATGTATTTGCAACAATTTGGCTGTGACTTCCGAACGATCAGTGTTCGGATTGCGGGCTGCTGACTGAGCCTGTAAGCGTAATTCAGTAATTCTAGTCGCCATGCCACCCATCAACTCAAGAGCCATCGCTTTCGAGGGAGCCGAGCCTTTGTGGTTTTCTGAAAGTTCGAACATCTTAGCTAGAAGCACGCGAAGGAACATCTCGGCTGCCGGCCAGTCTGTGTTACCCAGAACATTCAGGAAGTCTTCAGTGAAGATATCCAGAAGGTTTCTGTACGGTTGATCGCCTGATTTTGTCGAAGTCAAGGCACGCTGGACCATGTAATTGACCACATAGTGAGCATCTCTGTATGCGGCTTCGTACAGAGGGTTGGCAACCGATGCTAGATCTTCCGGTCCATCGCTTGTGCGCTTCCTCGGCTTGGGCTTTTTCTTGAGACGTCGCTTTCCCCCTGAATCGCTGCCAAAGTCCGAGTCTGCATCTGCATCTTCTTCAGAGGATTCTGAATCGTCCTCTTCCTTCTCAACATCATCTTCATCAGGAATAGATTTCGTCTTGGCCTCCATACGTGTAGCGCTAGTTTGAACCAAACGCATGAGTAGAGCTGACACCAATTGAATTGGCTTTGCATCAACCATTTTGAATTGACGGGCGCTCTGTCGACCAACAGGGAGTTTCTCAAGCGAAGTCAGAATCTCGTCGAAGATTGATTGTCTCTGCTCTGGGTAGCGAGCGAAGATCTTTGCAAGTACATCCATGGCAGCCCTGCGAGCGGTTTCAAATCTCTGAATACCCAGAGCAGAATCCTTCTCAGACGTCGCATTCTCAACGAAGACCAGGGTCTTACAGATGAACTCGGCAGAAACAATGACACGCTCATCGACATCAGTTTTGGCTATGAGATCGCCCAAGAGTTTGATGACGCGAATGCAGACCGTCAGAACCTGAGTGAGCGGCTTGCTTTGTGAAGAGGCGAACTTGAATGCATCGCCCGTATCTCCATTGCTTCTCATCTCCACCACAGGGATGATGCAAGTTTCAACCAAGTGGATTAGACTGTTCAAAAGAGTAGTGAGCGTTTCTTCCGAATATAGTTGTTTCTCTTCTCGACCAGCTGTCATTATACGTAGCAACGTCTTGCAAGCAGTTAGACCTTGCTCTCCAATGCCAATGCGGTGAAGCCAGTCATCGGCTTCCTGTGGAGTGTCGTCGTCAATACGGTAGTTGGTAGTACCTGCAGCAGTCACAGCGTGGTCACACAAACGCTGAACACGGCCTAGGTCCTCGATATCGATGCTGGAAAGACGACCGTTGGCGACCACCTTGTACAAAGCGGTATCAAGTTGTGTTTGGACAGCGGCTTGCAGGACTGGAGCGCCTTCAACTGCATCGTCGGTATTGAAGAAACGGGCAGCATTCGAAGACACCATGCCAGATGTGTCGGCTTGCATCTGGTCCTCGGCCTCGAATATCTCAGCGATCAGGTTTTGGAGTTTAGCTACTGCAGAATTCGCCTTTTCTTGTTGAGCAATGCTTGCCGAAGTCAGACGCTGATCTGCCTCATAGTCTGCACGCCTTTGAGAATCTGATTTGGGCGCCCGAGACACGCTTTGGGCATTGCTGGATACTGGTTCCGGTACGGAGATGTATTGAGCGCGTTGTGCTTCAGTCAGCGCCTTGGGAATCACGACAGCGATGTTTGATCTCTGGGAGCTAGGTTGAGAGCTTTGCGATGGCGTTGGAGGAATGCCATTTGCCTGTGAAGAGCTGGTCTGGTAGGACGCAGGAGCCGACGAAGGAGTGATCGGAATGACGACTTGTGGATAGGCTTTGGAAGCAGAAGATGTGAATTGTGTCGCGGGTAAGTGCGGTGTCGAAGATGTTGACTGGTAGCCATGCTGAGGTTGCTGCAGTGGCGCAGGAGCGGTCACAGCTGGCGTTACAGCATGAGTAGGCGCCTTTGGCGGCTTAGCGCTCGGAGTTGGAACCGTTGTAGGATGGGTTGCTTTTGTGGTGGCGTAGTGAGAGGGAATTGTCCTGTCCAGGACCATCTTTGCGAATGGGCCGAGCTGGTGCTTCGAGGGGGTCGAAGTGGTTTGTCCTGAACGAGGTTGGGTCTGCGCAAACCTGGCGGGTTTGTTGAAGCGGTACTGTGTGAGTTTGTCCGGGTTGAGAAGGTGTTGGACAGATTGCAGTGTTTTGGTCAATTGTTCCGAAGCTCTTTCAGCGTTGTTGGCCTGAGCATCAAGTCGCTCTAACATTCCATGAGCCGAGATCTTTTGTTCTTCGGACGAGAAGACTTCTGCGGGAGCGGAGGGGAAAGCCAAGGGAGGAGGAATAGTGTCTGTATAGAATGATTAGCTATTGTGCAAGTCGTATGGGTCATGCGACACAATACCTAGAGTGAATGGCAGAAGAGATGTGAATGGCGAGTATGGCAGAGCATCTGCAACGGTAGGAACACGCAGATTCTTGCGTGTTCCGTTCGGCTGGTTGGTACCATTGGATTGCGACATTGCGGACAAGAACTACGAGTTCAGAAGTGTTGTTTAATTGACATGGCTGCTTTTGCAAGCGGTTCCCGAAGCCTGGAGGAGTTTGACACTGGTAATGGACTGATTATAGAGCTGTTGTTGCTTGGTTTAAAGGCCAGCATAAGATTCGACAATGCCGACACGCAGCAGAACAATGCTAAGTCAGGCAGGTGCCACCCAAGAGTGATGGTTTCTTGGAAAGAGAGTTGTTTAGGCAGGGACCTGCCGCGCGAACCCTCACCGCCTGCCTCTTTGGGTCCAAATTGAGCACGGATTCCCCGTTCATTCAAACCCTCTCCGCACGCCTGACATGGTCTATCTTTTACTTTGAGCGCGTTTAAGATGCTTGCACTCGGACTAAGATCCACCTTTACATCAGCTGCTCCTCATTCTGGGCAAACGAACGTTTCTGTTTGGGGCAAATGAGAGCAACGTGTGCGTAAGCAGACTCTCGACGATTCATACTGTTTCGTTCATCGAGGGTTGAATATGAACATTTCATTCGTCTTGTCTAATAACAGATCCAAAAACTCCATCCGTAGTGCCTTTTATCTTCCAACGCCAAGGGTCATAATGCTTCACTTTAAGCAGCAACAGGAATTGTTGCGTACTCGGTCTCGCCATTCTTCTCAAACTCAGCCATATCGAGAGCGACGATAATGCTGTCTCTGACGACCTGATCGGCATCGTTCAAGAACTTCTTGAGTGTCTCCTCCACTCCCTCCTCGTCACCCAAACTGCCGAGAGCCTCAGCAGCCTCGTGACGAACCATGCTGCTCTCTTTGAGGTTGCTGAGTGCTCCAGTCAAAGCGGGGATGGATGCAGGGTGTGAAAGCTGGCCAAACACAAAGGCGATTTCGTGACGGAACAGAGCAGAAGAGTCGGTGAAGCCACGTGCAAGGGCGTTGATGGCAGGGACGGCAGTAGGGAGGTCGGGAGGAGAGCAAAGGTCGCGCAAGGCGAACATGGCACGGTAACGCTCGAACAGGTTGAGTTTCGAGTTGAGGAGTGTCTGCTCGAGCTCTTCGATTGTGGGCTGCTTTGCAGCAATGGCGAGAGGAGGGGCAGGATCAATCGAGGCAAAGTCGCTGTGTCAATATTAGTCTCAACGGTCGCTTTATGCGCTCCTCTCATAGTGGCAGTACCTTTGCTTCAGCTTCTCCAATTTTCCAGCATCTGAGTGCTCCCACTCGATGCGACCAACAGCAATGTCGCAAGTCTCCTTGACAACAGTCTCCTCGGTCTCGTCGTCTCTTCTCTCGATAAGGAGCTTCAAGCTGCCCTTGTCGCCCAGAGCGCCGATAGCCTCGGCAGCTTCGTGTCGGCACATGGCATCTTCTTCGCGGTCGCCAAGGACTTTTTGGAGGTATGGGACTGCGGCATCGTGACGAGACTGGCCCAGGCAGTAGGCGAGCTCATGCTTGAGGAGAGCGGAGGGAGAAGAGAATCCAGCAGCAATAGCATCGATGGCGGGAATGGTGTTTTCGGTACGGGGTTCCTGGCATGCAAGATATTTGAGGGAAAAAAGGGCACGGAAGCGAGCGGCCAGCGCTTCGTTCTCGGAGGTCAGTGTCTTGCGCAGAGCCAAAACGGTCGAGTCACCGCTGGGGACTTGGGGAGCCTCTTCGGGCGAGATTGCTGAGGGTGCCATGTTGTGTGTATTAGGGTTGCAGTATAGACTAGCAAGGTTGTTGTGAGAAGAAGAAGTTTTGACGGCTTTGTCGCGATCGTTCCAGCCCAAAAAAAGTCGGACCACGATAGATTTGCGGGGTACAGGAACGCCACTTTAGATTATCAGATCAAAAAGATAACATCGATTTTAAGGGACTGTCAAGAATAGAAATGCCATGCCGTCAATAAGGAAAACATGAAGAAGAGCATGGAAATCAGTTAGAACCAATCTTCGCCTCGTATGCACTGCTGTGCTTCCATCTCAAGTCGTAAATCTCCTCGATGAGATCCTTGACTTCGTGGCCGTTCTCGCAGTCAGTCCATTTACCTCCATCACGAATGCACCAGTTCTTGTCGTCGACTCTCACAGTGCAACTCTTGGTGACGCCCTTCTCGGCACTTCTCTGAACAGACTTCTTGAGAAGATTTCTGGAGTATGCTCCGTCATCAACGCTCAAGCAGTGGTTAAGCTTCTCGAAATCGATGCCATGCTCCAAAGCGCAGTCCTTTGCAAGATCTTCAGAAGGAATCTCGGAGTAGTTGCGCGACATGCACATGGTGAAGCCGAGGTGGATTCTGGGGTTGGGATAAAGGTGAGCTGCGCAGAGTTCGATGGAGTTGCCCAAGCATTCGGAAGGACCATGCATGCAAACAACACCGTCGTCGTCCTCGATGGTCCTGTTGTATTGTCAGCCACTGTGGGGCACGTGCGTATCATACTGTTCATGCTTACTTTCCAATGTAGGACAGCTTGAAATCGACGAGGTTGCTGACGTTCACCATAGCTGGAAGCACAAGATCATGAAGGCAATCACGAGCATCAGGACACTTGCTCATGATGTGCGCCTCCAAAGGTACTCTTCTGGGGAGGTATTCATACGTTTCGGGCTCATCATCCATCAAGCCCAACAGCACGAGGCCTCCAAGTGGCAGAAGGAAGATGGTGATGATGAAGATACAGAAGGCCGCAATGGTGATGCGGCCACGAGTTGTACGAGACCATGCGCGCTCATATTCGCGTCTTGCTGTGAAGAGGTCCTGGGCAGCAGCTTGAAGGTTCGCACGGGCTTCATTCCATTTTGAACGAAGGTCCTCAAGCGTAGGCTTAGGCTGATCCTCAATGAGAGGTTGCTTCTCAATCTCTGACATGATGTTTCCGTAAGCCGATGATAAGAAGATGGGTAGGGTAGAAAAATCGCAGGCCAAGTGGAGAATGTTGATGATAAAGGACCCTCTGCTTTGCCACTCAAAGGAGGCTGAAGCGGAGCGGCTCAGCCCTACACACACGTCATGTGTACCCTGATGAACGTCTCCTGTCGGTCACCCTGGCCTCACGTTTCTGTAGCTTTTCCCCTCGTACTTCTCTAGGAGGACCATCATTGGATTCAAGAACTCATCTGTTTGCTTGGACCGCCTCAAATCACTATTCTCTACTTCTAGTGACGCTTTCGACACAGCCCGCGATGTTCTGAAAATGAGAATTTGGTTCCATAGCTCCCCTCTTCCACTGTGCAGAATCTTTGGACGTGTGCAGTCACAATGTTTTCAAGCAACACCTTCTACTGAGAGAGGAGCATCCACCAGAGGAGCTCGTAAGAGGGACCTTGGAGTTTTCTGCAAAGGACCTACGAATGGAACACTACTCTTTGATTTCGCAAACTCTTGATTCCTTCTCAGCGACTTACCGATCGTGTGAGGGCCAGTTCAATCCTACAGTGTCCCAGAGTAGATGGTATTATTAAAGTTTCCCAGTCTGGTCGAGTCGCAAGGATGATATTGGAAAATGGTCTGCTCCGTCCTCCTGGCATCTCTTCCTTAACGACTATGGTCTCGAAAACGGGGTTCACCGACACTGCGTGGGTGCATCTAGCTGACCGTTTCATCGCGATTCCGTTGGACCCAAGCTTTTCAGATTACAGTGGCTAGCTGTGAAGAACGCTATTGTTCTAACAAAGCCTCCTGGTAGCGCCTTGCTATACTCATGTTTTTCAGCTCGTCGTTCGTGGCGCTGTCAAGCGTGCATCCGACTGTTTTGGTCATGACATTGAGTTGCCAATCAGAACATTTTGCTCAAAGATCCATTGACTCGTATGACTCGCATCGCACAATTTCTACAGCCGTACAGACGTACAAGTGATTCCGACTGTTATTCAGCCGTACCTAAGGCAGCTCGGAATGATTGAGACAACGTATCCAATGTTCTCCTAGTGACTGGGAAGTCAAGTTCGGGGATACCTACAATCTTAAAACTATCAGCCGTTTGCGCCTCTACAGCGCGAAGGATGCTTGCTATGTCTTCAGATACAAGGTGATCGAGGTTTTGCGACTAAAGGATGTTTACTTGTTGACAAGAGGCAGTTCTTTTGAGGAAAGTTGATGTATAAATAAGAGCCCTCGAGCGCTGAGCAAAAGCCAACAACTATCAGCCCTCTCATTTCACGCCCAGGCAACATGCATTTCCTCTACTTGCTCAACGTAGTGGTCCTGCTCTCCTTCAGCAATGTCGTTTCATCCTCCCCTGTTGCTCAAGGCACAACTTCGAAATGTAATGCACGAGACATCGCCATTGTGAAGCGAACAGCCAACGAACCTACGTACTTTTGTTCATGGTGGAACTCGGAGTTCGTAGCACAGAAGTTGGAAAACCTGATATGTCGCTGACACATCTCAGCACTCGTACCAGAACCCCATTCATGGAGTTGACTGTGTCTCAAGTTACCAATGCATGCAAATGCATTTCGAAATCCTCGAAGAACAAGCGAGCAGCGACCGTAGACCATCCAGTCTTGTCAAAGGGCCAATCTGTTGAGTCTTGCAGCGTCGTAATGAGCAAGCAATTTACCGAACCATGGCATTTCTGCAAGTTCTACACTGCATAGTATGTGAAGACAGCCTAGCTTTATCTGATTGAAACTGACCGTATGAGCAGCCCAAGAACTACATCTCCCTTCCGCAAGTATAGCGCAAAGAGTCTTCTGGTACTCTGTGATTGTGTCGAAGAGAAGTCCATTTCTTCGACTACCAAGAAATCTTCAACCAAGAAGGATTCTGTGACAAAGACGACTATCAAGTCGAGTTCTACCAAGTCTTCAAGCAGTAAGAAGCCCACTTCGTCATCAAGCAAGAGGGTCACTTCTTCTAGTAAGAAATCGTCTCTGCCTTCGTCCTCAAGCAAGAGATCGGTTTCATCTTCAAGTCACAAGGCTACTTCTTCGTCAGCCAAAAGTACAAAGACCAGCTCAACCATGAAACCTATATCCACCTCTAAATCTTCCACGTCAAGCGTCCGAAAGACAACGAGCTCTAGCAGCACCAAGAAGAGTAGCAGCAGCACTAAAGTGACGAGCTTATCCAGTTCCAATAGGCATACTTCAACCACCAGTCGAAGCTCTATCTCGAGATCATTAAAGTTCACATCTATCAAGCCTTCGAGCTCGACCAAATCCTCGTCGAAAATTCTGAGCTCATCTCAGCCTTCCGTACGCACAACAACGAGCAGCAAGTCCTCTTCGATACTCCCAAGCTCGAGTTCGTCTTCCACCAAAACGACAACAACAAGCTCATCGACCTCATCAGCGACCGCCACAAAGACACATACAGGCAGAATGGATGGCCAGTTCTATCTAAGGGTCGCCAACACTGAAGGCCGACCAAATGATTACTACGTCTCGGCGGGAGAAGTTTACTGGCTTGAACCTTCTCGACAAACTCTGTTCAGCATCGACTCTAACGGATATCTGTACCGAGTAAATGGTCTTGATGCAGACTACGTAGTGATCTACGATAACGGCTATATTCACAACTATGGTGCATTTGGGCAGTACCATGCCGGCAACCTAAGATGCAGCTACGATGAGAACTACCTCTTGAGCTGTGCTATCACTTCCGTCGATGGTACCCTAGTTCCGGCTACATTCTCGTATAATGAATATTTCGATTGGCTGGGACTCTACGCACCTAGTGGTATCCCGACTATGAATCTCTATGTCGAATTCGCGGTTTCGTCAACGCCATCTACAACTTCATCAAGCGGTTCCACCACTCTATTCACCAATTTATCCACCGCTGTTAATACCGCTTCTCCGACCACTTATTTTAACACTTCGAGTTCTCTCAACATTTCTTCTACTGTTTCGCCTATCGCTCTGAGTACTGCTGCGTATAACGTTTCGTCTAATGCTTCGACTACCACTTCGGCTACCGCATCGCCTACTGTTGCTTCAATCTGCACCCTCGTCCCACATCTTCCCAATGGCGGCTTCGAGGATGGCACGAATCAAACTGCCTGGTCAGGTAGAGATGAGTCATTGAGCTCATGGGCTCCTACTACAACGAAGCCCTTTGACGGCACTCTGAGCGGCCAATTCACTTTCCGTTCAGGTGGAAACCTTACTCAAACATCATCAAGGGTTATCTTGAAGAACACTTTGAGCGATCTCTGCCCTGGATCCCAATACAGCATCACGTACCGATCTTACTGCGATGTCTCAACCAAGGAGGAATGCTTCATTCGGATGCGTACTTCTGAGTCCGAGAAAGGGGAGGGATATTTCTCTAGGACATTACCAGGCAGCGCACCCAGCGACTGGTTTTCCAATGAAGATGATCCCTTCGAGTTTACTGCTGCGAGCAGTACTACGACATTGTATGTTTATGTCGGAACAAGGATCGACAACCGAGACGTCGGTAATATCTACGTGGATGATTTCAGCATCGCATTATCGGGAAGTAAGGACATACAGAGGATAGCATAGAAGAAGATCTCGCTATAGCAGTGTTGATTTTTCGAGGTAGAAGGATGAGCTATAGCGATGAGGTTCTTCACAAACTATACATATCTATAACTATAATTCTTAATCACGTTGTCAACGTGCTAAACATATTAATAGTTTTTTGCGGAGACAACTGCGTACGTCATACAGACCCTGTTTTCCTGCGGTCAGTTTCTCTCACCACTTTGGTGACAGACCTGGGTGAACTGAAGAGTTTTCGGCGGATGAAGCCTTGCTCCCAAGTTCGTGATTCGCAGCCGTGGTTTTGATGATTTCCTCCTTTGGCCGATAGACCCCAGCTCGTAACGAGCACTCTCCATGACTGCTCTGTGTCCGCAAACAGGTATCATGCACGGCACAAGCATGGAGCGTGATCCGAAGTCTGAGATCTGCAGCCCTCCGAGTTCAGAAAGAAATGTTTGCCAGGATCTGCAGAGCCACATCCATATAGATAAACCCACCAGACACGGATGGGCGCATTCAGCTGAGAACTGGGCATCCTCCTGCTGATTTGATACACGAGCGACTGCGCAGCAATCCAGAATTAGACCAATGCAAATCTAACAATCCTTGCTGTTGCAGATTGTTATTATTTTGCTCCTGATATAGCTTCAAGGTGGAAATAATGTATGCAGGATATCTCGGGGAGCCCCTGGAGGCTGAGGTCGGAGCTCGCGGTTCTGGCGGTTGGACCTTTTTTGGAGCTCCACCCGACAGCGTCATCCCGGATTTTATTGTTGACCTGGTCATAATCGTCACTGGGTGGCTACATGCACTCAACAGACCCTTGTTCGAAAAGCAAAGTGAAGGAGGGAAGAGCTGAGCGAAAAGATCTTCCAGTCCGAACATCTTCCGTCTAGCTACATAACTAGCTTTCTCTCTTGCAACTCGTCTCTTCCCAATCATTTTTCTGTACAGCGAGACATCATGCCTCACTCTACATCGCAGTCGTTCAAGCTGCTCAGCAAGAACCTCTCGCAGATCGCGTCCCAGTCGGGTCGCGCAACTGTGAGAGTGCCCACCTATGACCGTTCGTCGGTCAAGGAGGGTGTTGTTCACATTGGTGTCGGTGGCTTCCACAGAGCTCACTTGGCCGTGTACCTCCACAACCTGATGGAGAAGCATGGTGTGCGCGACTATGCCATTGCTGGTGTCGGTCTTCAGCCTTTCGACGCTTCTATGCGCGACATCCTGAAGAAGCAGGACCACCTCTACACTGTTATTGAACGTGGTGCCGACGGCAGCTCTGCCAACGTCAATGGTGCCATCACCTCGTTCCTCTTTGCGCCCGACAACCGCCAGGCTGTCATTGATAAGATGGCTCACCCCGACACCAAGATCGTCTCCATGACCATCACTGAATCCGGCTACTACTACAACGAGAACACTCACGAGCTTCAGGCCGAGCACCCCGACATTCAGCACGATCTCAAGAACGAGAACTCGCCCAAGACCACCTTCGGTTTCCTCTACGCCGGCATGAAGAGACGTCACCAGCTCGGCCTCAACCCCTTCACTGTCCTCTCCTGCGACAACATGCAGAAGAACGGTTCCATCACTCGTAAAATGCTCGTCTCATTCGCCAAACTCGCCAACCCCGAAATCGCCAACTGGATCTCTGAGAAGGGTGCCTTCCCCAACTCCATGGTCGACCGTATCACTCCCCGCACCAAAAAGACCGACATCACCGCACTCGCTGAAGACTTTGGTATTGAGGATGAATGGCCAGTTGTTACCGAGCCTTTCATGCAATGGGTTGTTGAGGACAAGTTCTGTGATGGCCGCCCTCCCTTCGAGAAGGTCGGTGTCCAGGTCGTCAAGGATGTCCACGACGTCGAGCAATTCGAAATGCACAAGCTGCGTCTTCTCAACGGTTCCCACTCTGCTCTCGGTTACGCTGGTCAGCTCGCTGGTTTCAAGTACATCCACGAGGTTATCAACGACCCTGTCTACCGCAAGTTTGTCGAGCAGATGATGCACAAGGAAGTCAAGCCTCTTCTGCCCAACATCCCCGGCGTCGACATTGACAAGTACTGCGACACCCTTATGGAGCGCTTCTCGAACCCCACCATCATGGACCAGCTTCCTCGTATCTGTCTGGGTGCCTCTGGCAAGATCCCTCAGTTCATCATGCCCTCCATCGCTGAGCAGATCTGGGGCGAGCACAACTTCCGTCGTCTCTGTTTCGTCGCCGCTGCATGGTTCCGCTACATCAACGGTGTCGATGATGCCGGCAACAAGTTCGTCGTCGACGACCCCATGGTCAAGGAGCTCCAGGCCAAGGCCAAGGCTGGTGGCCTCAAGCCCCACGAGCTTCTGAGCATCAAGTCCCTCTTCGGTGACGACTTGCGCAACGACGAGAGATTCATCAAGGAGGTGACCACCGCTATGGAGCTCATCGCCAAGGATGGTGTCATGGCCTCTCTCCCTAAGTACGTTGACTAAGCGACTGTCAACGTGTGTTGACGGGAGAGCTGCTGGTCGGCTGTCTCGTCATACAGTACAGAAAGAGCAAGGAGCCCGGTCACAAGTAATACCTCGTATACACACGAACACGCTTTCTCGTTTGCGTATCCACGCAAGTAGACACCGCGAGCCAGAGCTCTGAGTTACAATATACCCCCGAGCTCGCGGGTCTACGAAGAGAAAGCGAGTTGATGTGTAAGATAGACACGGATTGGCTATAGACCGATTTTAGAAGATTCACAGCATGCATGAAGCGATTTTTCCCAAGTTCAATTTCCTCCATTCCTTTATGTTGAGTCCAGATGTGATAATTGTGTCGAGATAAACAATTTGTCCCTATTCCTCAGCACTGTAATGTTTTTGACCTACGCAACTTCGTCGAGTTGTACTAAACTTGTGATCACATGGTCAGGGTGATGGATATTGCTTGGTCGACCTGATGGTCTGAGACGTTTGAGAAGCGGCTGCACATGCTCAGGCGGGTGCGGAGATGACGGAATTGGTGGCTTGTGCCTCGGAGGTGCACGCGAGTCAGTGAAGTCACCAGGCTTGATAGACAGTCATTCGCCATGGCGTCGTCCTCTTCCTGACCCTACACCGACTGTCCTCTGGAAACAGAGGAAGTAGATACACGATATGGCCGGTCAAGGAAGTGGAAGTGCTGGTCGAGGGGGGACCGTCATCGATAAATTGGACTACCACCCTGGCAGACCGCTACTACGAGCCGACGACGAAGGGGAATCATCAGGCAGACCCAGTGCCGAACACAGCTATGCCGGCAGCTTCTTTGAACAGGTCGCCGAGGGCATCCAGAATCGTGACAGACAGAAGATGCAGCGCCAGCTCTCGCGTTATCTCACCTTTGCCTGGGCCATTGTCAACTGGTCCGTTGTCTTTCCAACCTACCCTACCGGAGCATAACTGATATATCCCTCTAGTCTGGTTGCCGGATCCATCACCTGCTTCTCCGTATACGCTCCCTTGTTCCAGAAACGCTTGCACTACACCCAGCTACGCGTCAATACCATTTCCATCACCGCCGAATTAGGCATGTACCTGCCCGTGCCTATCTTTGGCTTCCTCTGCGATCGCTACGGTCCCGGCATTCCTTCGATCCTGTCAGGCTGCTTCGCTGGTTTCGGTTACATACTAGCAGCCTTCGCCTATCGCAATCCCGACTGGCCCTTTGCTGTCATGGTCTTCTCCTTCGTCTGGGTCGGTATGGCTACCAGCTGCATGTATCTCAGTGCTGTCACAACCTGCGCAAAGAACTTTGGAAGAGGGAAACACAAGGGTCTCGCACTGGCTCTACCCATTGCCGCTTTTGGCTTGAGCGGTATGTGGGAGAGCCAGGTAGGAAGTCGCCTGCTGTACGAAAAGAAGCCCGATGGCACGCCTGGAGACATTGATGTCTTTCGCTTTTTCGTCTTCCTCGGATGTACCCTGTTTTCAGCTGGTGTCATTGGCTTCTTTCTGTTGAGGATCATCGACGAGGACGAGATGATTGATGAAGCGATTGAAGAGTTGGAACAAAGCGGTCTGCTAGAGGACAGTGCCTTCTTCAGAAGAGGCCACCATCACGAGCATCATGATACCTATGGTGCCGTGCAGGATGAAGATGACGAGGAAGAGCGCCAACGCAAAGAAGAAGAAGAAGCCCGCAAGAAGACATGGCTACTCAACGAGGAGACGAGCCGCTTCCTTTCCGACAGAACTATGTGGCTACTCGCTGGTGGCTTCTTCCTCGTCACTGGTCCTGGTGAGGCTTTTATCAACAACCTTGGCACAGTCATTGGCACTCTATACCCGCCCAATGTTCCCGATGAGGATATTCCTACAAGTGCTGCTACGCACGTCTCGATCGTTGCCATCACCTCAACTATCGCGCGTATATTGACAGGCACTTTGTCTGACTTGTTCGCACCTACGTCTGTACCACACCAGCATCGTAGAGGCCCCAACTCGCTCATGTCATCCATGGCTACCTTGCCCGGTACAGACGCCGCAGAACCTCAAAAACGTCTCGAGATCTCACGCATAACTTTTCTGCTCGTATTCTCACTCGTCATGTCCGTTGGCCAGGCTGTTCTCGCTTCGGGTGTTGTCCAAGACCATGGCGAACGCTTCTGGTGGGTCAGCGCGGCGGTTGGTGCAGGATATGGTGCTGTTTTCAGTTTGACCCCTATCATCACTTCGGTCGTTTGGGGAGTTGAGAATTTTGGTACCAACTGGGCTTGTGTTGCTACCGTGCCAGCTTTGGGCGCCACATTATGGGGATTGCTTTACAGCGCTGTCTATCAATATGCAGCCAACGACAACGTAGAGGCAAGTAGCGAGCTATGTTTCGGTCGTGCTTGTTATGCGCCGACGTTCTGGGCCATGGCAGCGAGCGTTTGGGTAGCTTGCCTTCTATGGCTTTATGCATGGCGGGGTCCTGGCGGCTGGTATAGGCGGGGCATTGTGATTTGATATCGCATCTAGAGGTAGCCTTCTCGTATATGAGCAATTTTTGTTATCTGTATATCTTTCACGTGGTCTTATAATCGGTCCTTGTTGGTTGGGTATTCGGCCCTTAGATGTGCCGCATCATTCTCTCGTGGTTGTGACTTCGTCTGGTGAGCCATCAGCCAAGAGCTTCTGTTTGTGGTGTCCGAGCTTTGGGCTTTAAATGTAAGACGAAAGCTCCTTGAAAACACCACAAGATCATTCGAGACAATCAACAATTTATCACGAGAAAGAGACACCAAGAGACTAGCATGCTGTAATGGCAGACTCGTCGACGATCCAACGTGCGGAGGAGCTGGTGGCTCAAGCCAGAGCTTGCATCGAGCAACGCCAACTCCAGAAAGCCACCCAGCTAGCCAAGGAAGCAGCCTCCCTAGCACCCACCAACCAAAACGTCCAAGCCTTGGTGCGATCCTTGTCACAAGCAGAATCAGATGGAAGCCAGATCTTGTCTCTGGTCAAAAGCTACGTGGAATGTGGAGATCAGAAGGACGGCCAAGAAGCTGTCAATTTGCTGAAGCAGCATGTTGCTGTACCCTCCGACCACATTAATGATGTCGCTCACTTGCTATTCGACCATGATGGAAAGCCTACAGCAATCAGAGATGAGTTGACAGGAGCTTTCGTCATCAACTCGGCCGCAGCACGCAAACAACTTGCCAACAGGATCCAAGTCGGCACGGAAGCAACCAGATACTTTCGCTTGCTTTGGAGACGCGGTGAACACAGTTTCAACAGCATCCTGCCCGTTCTTTTGGATACCGAAGCATGGCCCAATGCAGAGGTTCAGACACAAGCAAAGCGAGATGCTTTCTTGCTTGCTCTGGGTAAACTCCTGGATCCTGCTTTGGAGCATGGCGAGTGGAGCATGACTTTGATTGCCAGATTGCTCACTAGCAACGCGCATGATATGGCAGGTCTTATCGATCGGGACGCTTTTGAGATTGTACTTGCTCAGCTAGATATTCGTCTCGACACGAAGATCAGGGCACAGGCAACCTTGGCCGTTGCGAAACTACTTGAGGAAACTCGTGAGGAGGGCGAGGCCATCTTTACGGACTACATTACCAACGGTGTCGCTAAAGGACATAACGACGAACTGATCGTGGCATTTTCAGCAGCAGCTTCAGTCTTCCCGCTCGTGCCACAGACTGTGGCTAAGTTGTTCCTGACGCCTGGATTCCTGGAAGGCTTGGTGCCTGTGCTAGAGAGAAACTCGATGGGGCAGAGGTCAGTCATGCCGACGATCGTGAGAGCTACCACTGACATATACTGCAGAAAGTCACATCGACTCGAACAGGCAGCGATGGAGTTGTTGAGTGCAGCATGTGTAGACAAGACATGCAGGGAGAGTATCTCCAAAGTCGCATACGACTGGCTCGATGATGTGGCACATACGAGTACAGAATCAGCAGCCGCAAGTATGGCTGCATTGGTGCTAGCCAAGATTCCGTGAGCACTCCTACGCTATGTTGAGTGTCTACCAGTGCTGACAGTCAGGCAGACCAAAGCCCGAGTCCGAAGAGTCCTCGATAACACATGCCGACGACCTCTCCTCTCTCTTGGTAAACCTTACAATGAACGCCAGCAGCCCTGCAGAACAACAAAGCTCCATAGAGGGTCTTGCATACACATCGCTCCAACCCAAGATCAAGATGGAGATTGTGTCCAACTCCGCACTGCTCGACAAGCTGATTGAACGCCTCAAGTCGACAACGACAGCCGACCCCTGCACCTTTGGCATTCTGACCATTTTTTCGAACCTAGTCTCTTACCGCCCAGCACAAAGCGAAGAACAACAAAAGATGTCGCAGCTGAAAGACTACGCCGAAGCCAAGAAGCCTGGGGAGAAAGACTCTTTGGATGATGACAAGCACGTCACGGTACGCTGCAAGACAGTGCTGGATGCAGATCTCGTACCTGTCCTCGTAGCAGCGGCTAGAAGCCACTACACAGTCACAATCCTAGGCATAGCAGCAAAGATCCTGCACGCCCTCGCACGCGAGCAAAAACACCGCGGCAAACTCGCTCAACAAGGCGCAGTCAAGCTACTCCTCCAAACCATCGACCGCCTCCAAACACCAACCGGACCTGCCTCGTCCTCCGACTCTGCACAAGCAGCAATCCACCTAGCCGCACACGCTCTCGCCCGTATCCTGATCTCAGTAGATCCCAACCACGTCTTCAGCAGAGCCATGCCCGCCATCTCCGCTCTACGTCCTTTGACCCTTCTCCTCACCCCCGACACCAGCTCCGACACTCGCGACCTCCTCCCCGTCTTCGAGTCTCTTCTCGCCCTTACAAACCTCGCCTCACTCGAAGACGAAACCGTCAAAGACGCACTGCTCCGTCAAGCCTGGGATCCAACTCAAGACCTCTTACTCTCGACCAACAAACTCGTGCAACGCGCAAGCGTAGAACTGGTTTGTAATCTTATGGCCTCGCCTGCTGGAGTAGCGAAATATGCAGGTGGCAGTGCGGCTGCAAAACAACGCTTACACATCCTTTTGGCGCTTGCAGATGCAGAAGACGACGCTACAAGACGCGCAGCAGGCGGTGCGTTGGCCATGTTGACAGAGTGGGATGCAGCTGCCAATGCAGTGCTTGAACATGAGCGCGGTATACCCATCCTCTTGGATCTGTGTGCTGATAGCAGTGATGATGTCAAGCATAGAGGGTTGGTATGTGTGCTTAACGTCATCTCTGCGCCGGGAGATATCGGTGCTAAAGGCTTGGACAAGGTTGTTCAGTGTGATGGGCTGGAAGAGATTAAGGATTCGTTGAGGGAGTGTAGGGATGCTAATGTCATGGCTGTTGGTGTGGAGGTGCTCAAGGCTATTATGGCTAAGGATGGCAACAACAAGGGTAAAGCTATTACACAGGGGTAGGGATTATTGGTCTATCGAAGGGCGAAAAGTGGAGCATTGCTTTCTTTCATCTGAAGGAAGTCCAGCGAGTTGTTTTTCTTGCATCACTTGATTAGCTTTTTTAGCATTGCGCATCCATAGACAAGCGAAACTTCTTAACATTCTTCTTCTTCTCAAGAAATATTAATTACAGTTGGTTTCGTATAACTGAAAATACAATCGTTGTTGGTCGTCAAATCGTAGCGAGATGCCATTTGCATATCGTGCTGCCCCTCACTTTGTATTATCCTTCTATAATTCCAGACCGGTCTAGATTTTTGTAGTCGCCGGTATCGAGTTTTGAGATCTCGTCCCTTCGCACAAAATCAACCGTCCATAAGCTGGAGAAATCGTGCGGCGTCCGTCTAGAAGAAGCGTCTTGAACATCGCTTAAGATATGACACGCCGTTGTGGCAATGTAAACGACATTTGAAATTTGCGAGTCGATAGTGTGAGCAATTCAGTGCAAATAATGCACGGGGTCTACTGTGTGTCCCCCCAGTTTTCGGAAAAGACTCCGAAATCGATGTACCGATGAGTGTTGGCGAGAGTAAGTTAGCTTCAATCTGAAGGATATTGCAGCTTGGAACACAGATGCTGAGGCGTAGTCTTTCAGTGAGCAGCCGCTGGTTGTGTTGGAGGATGACCAGTACAGGAGTTGAGTGTTAGAGTAGACTGGCGAAGGGACGTGTCCGTACGTCGCATGTTCGGAATTCATGCAGATCGTCTCGCTAGACGTGTGTGTCAAGGCGACCTTGATGCTTGTCAATCTTGCAGGTCGGTATAAGACCTTGTCAAGAAACGTCTATCGCTCAAATTCGTGGGTCGCGGTCGAAATCTCTCTGAATCTCATCATATACGTTGCCCTCATCGACAAAAGCATAGGTACTTCTTCTCCGAGAGGGTGGCCTGGAAAGATGTTGGCATGGTGTACTTAGAGACTTTCGGATTGGGGGGTTGCTCACGTTTCCTCAGATCTTGTTACCGTCGTTATCGAAGCAGGCATTTCCTCGGACATTGTAGAACTCGACTCACGCCAGACCTTACTCCAGCGGTTAGGCTTTGTAGCTTCCTCGTAGCTAATCTCAACGCTAGAGATGTGTTGTATGACGCCTAGTTCAATATCGTCTTCCTTTTTCGACAGTCGAAAAAGTTTCTTTTTCGGTCCTTCGACAATGGTTTCATTAAAGCCTCGAAATGTCCCTTGTTGGCTTCCCGCGCTTGTCACTAGATCAAGCCGAGGTAATTTAGATGGGTTGGAAACAGTCAGTGTTGCAGGAGGGTTTCCTTCCTTGTCGGATCCCATGACGAGTACAGCGCCGTTGCTGCCTGGGTCGGAACGGTCGGGAGAATCTTCCATTACAGTATCAAACGGCGAAACCAGTGGTCTAAAAGACGGAAGTGATGCTGTAACCATACTCCAGAGAAGAGTGACCTGTAGCCAGACAACTGGTTGAACAATTGCTATACCTCGGTCATGAGTATTGTTCAGAGATTGATCCAGATAGTAAAAATGAAGCATGGTGAAGGCAATGACAGGAAGCCTCGCTGCGAATGTACCGATGATGACTACTTTGTGCTTTGGGTTTAGCAGGATTCTGCAAATAAGTACGATCGGAACAATCACGATGGCTAGCTCGGACAAGACGTCGAGGGTCTTGATCGTAATCCATCGACCTTGCTACGATAGAGGTCAGTTCAACATCACAATCGAGGTGATACATGAGAACAACTTACCAATCCGGGGCACAGGTCTTTGGCTTTGAAGTACCACCCAGCGTGGCAATCGATGGATATCAGTAGGATGCTGACAACCAAGAAAACGATGTTGATAGCGACCATGGTGTCGCAGATAATCCGATTGAATCGTTCCTGGCCGTAAAACAGCCGGCGAGTGAAAAGTGTCAAGGAGATTTTGGCCAAGTAGATAACCACAAAAAATAGAACAAGCCGTGTGTAACTGCTCTGAGAACTGTTAAACATGATCTTTTCGTTTTCCAGATGAACATCGCTCACATTGTTGAGTATCTCTTGATGGAGTGGCCGAAGAATGCTTGACGAATTTCCCAGGCTGTTGTGGAGCGCAACGAATACGAATGTGTGCTGAACTATACACGCAAGAGTGGACACTAGCAGTGCAGCATCGTCAAAGCTGTACATGCCGCGACGAAGAACGAAACGAACACTGCTGCAGAGAATTGCATATGTTAGACTGACAATGCAGACCACATAGACGACACCAGCATGATCTGTGGGCGTCAACTGGGAGAAGTAGTAGACGTCTGGAGGAAGGGCATCTCTCGAGAGGACCGAGTGGTTACTCATACCGCCTGTGACAGTGTCGCGAGATTTTTCGCAACGAGCATTTGGAGGAAGAAGTTGATGAAGATGATGAGATGCGATGTCAACATGAGACATCAAGAGCTCAGGTCATCTTTCTAGAATTCACAATCGCAAGACCGTTGGTCGTGGCTTCCTTAGAGGTCGCTGGTGACACTCTTTTCAGTCCAAAGCTGACTTGGTACCGCCGCAACCCCGCATCTGCACCTTCTATTTGACGCTTCTATTCGACGACAAACATGGTTGATTGTCAACGTCCGTCAAACAAGCATGATCTGGACACCGGTCAAGTTCGGGCGTGGTGGGACGTTGTGATTTTGTCGATGCTTACACGGCCAAGAACTCCGCGAAATCGTCGGACAAAAGCCACATTCAATGCAAACGTTGCTAATCTGGCACAAAAATGAAATAGGCTACCGATGGCCTATCTAAAAACACCCTGGTCAGGGAGGGAACACTTGATCTAGCTGCATGACGTTTGTCAGCTTGGACCGGCGTTCAATGTACAGTATCTGTGCCCATGAGAAACTGGTACCTAGGCTGTGAAATAGGAGCTCACGCTTCTGCACAAAACAGAGCTCTAGGCCAAAACAAGACAGGCTCGTGGCGGACCTGCAACGTTATTAGCTCACGAGAGAACGTGTAAGTTCTGCGACCAAACACTTTGTTTTCCTTGAAACCCAGCTTCCTGGGTCACCAATACAATGCATGAAGATTCTATTCAAAAGGCTTCCAGCGTTGAAGTTGCAGAGCGAAGAAAAGGTAGTTTTCTCAGACCAATCACCACACGAGGAGATAGCTTCCTCGATGAGCGAGACGGAAGCAGAAAATTGGACGAAAGCTCTAGACCAGGACTCGGATTGACCAAGCTGTCATCCGGCCGTATACCATTATCTAGAGGATCTTCCTATCAACCAGATTGGGCTCAAGATGCAGAAGACATGCCTGCACCGCCAGTGCCCATACAGGAGCTTGGATCGCCAGAGGATCTCAAAGATATGTTGAGAATGGGCAGGACCCAGGAAATGAGGGTGAGTTTGAATTTTGTTGCATACTCGCAAAGGCATGGAGCTGATCTGTTTTGGTCAGAGAGTGTTCAGACAATTTTCTCTGATATCTTTTGGGTGCTTGTGAGTCTTTCAATCATGCGTACGGTCCATGAGCTGATGATGCTGCACCAGGTCGCAATGCACATGGGAATTCATATTACTGTGAGTCATTCATTGCTGATCTGACTTTGAACGATCCTAATCGATCACAGTAATAACAACCAAACGCTCGAAGCTGGTGGATGTGCTTTACTCTTCTGGTCTTGTTTGTGGCATCACTCTGGTCCATGAGATGTAATGCTGACCAAGAAACCAGATGTATGGTCTTTCGTGGGCTCTATGTTTATTACGGCCTCACTGGCCGAGATGGCCTCGATGTAGGTTCAAAGAGACGGATGGTCAGGATCAAGCTGACAACTGAGATAGGACACCGAGCTCGGCGGGTCAATACTTCTGGGTCTCAGAATTTTCAAGTAGACGATGGCAGCAACCCTTGTCCTATGTCACAGGTAAGCAAGTGTATGTGACAATGCTTCGTGAAATGGTCACTGACTGCACTCAGGCTGGATGACCATCCTCGGCTACCAGTGCGGTAACGCCTCAGGAATCTTCTTGACAGGCTCGCTCATTCAGTCCATGATAACCATTTATCGTCCTGCGAATGGTGATTTAATGTGGCAGACAATCGTGTTTATGCTTCCGTGTCTCGGTGTGGTTGTCTTGATCAATTTGTACGGATCACGTACGATTGCAATGCTGCAGAATGTTTCGATGTCATTGCACATTCTTGCTCTGATTGCAATCATTGGTCAGTTGAATCCTGAACACCCCCACTTGGTCGATGCTGATAGGAACCAAGCAATTTTGGGAGTGCTTTCGCCACATATTCCATTGAATAGGGCATTTTTGCAGTTTGAGAACACAGAATGGCCATTTACAGCCCTTGCAGTGCTTGCTGGTCAAACAAACGCAAACTTTAGCTTGTTTTGTGAGTATGATGGCACTCTCCAAATACACAGAGCTGATGTTATTAGACGTTGACGCCCCGATCCGGCTCTCTGAGGAGGCTCAAGACGCCGCGGTAGCAGTGCCAAAAGCAGCAATGCGCAGTCAATTGATCAGCGGATTTTGTGGACTTTTCGTAAGGTTCTAACGAAAGCACACGTCTCGGTTCTAACAATTCTTTTAGGCTGTCGCAATATTTGCTTTCTGCATTCCGAGTGTCACCGAAGCTCTAAAGCACCCAACGGGTTACTCACTGCTCTATGTTCTCCAGTTGTCTGTTCCAAATGGCGTTATAATATGTGTTCTTCTGGTGTGCACTATCCTCGTGGGAGCAAGCAATGTCGGATTCTCAGCCGCGACTGCAAGAATCACATATGCTTTCGCAAGAGACCAAGGCCTTCCGTGCTCTCGATGGATAAGCAAGGTATTCAGATGTCAAGAAGAAACATAGCAAGAACTCGCTGACAAAAGATGAAAGGTTCACAAAGGGCGGCTCACTCCAGTCAACGCTGTGTTCTTGACGGCAACTTTTAGTGCACTATTGTCACTAATAAACCTTGGGTCCACGACTACTTTCTACGGCATTGTGAGGTTCCCTCAACTGATGCTTCCGAATCCAAGCTGATAGCCTAGGTGGGGTTGGCCCAAGCCACTCAAGCCATTTCGTACATCCTACCCATCTCAAGCGTATTGTATCGTCGCATTAAATCGCCGGAGAGCATGCCAAAAGCGCGATGGGGCCTCGGGCCCACCTGGGGTCCGGTCAACAATGCTCTTGCTATTGTAAGTTCACGCCCATCCCACTCCTGCAGCTCTCCTCGCTGTCCAGAAAGGTGCATGTTCATTACCGCACAAAGATCTCTCCGGATGTGTTGTCAGTACCGAACAAGGCAACAAAACACGCCTGGTCAAGGCCTCGAACACATGTTGGCCTTGGGGCAGACCGCTAACGAGACCTTCTATTCCAGATATTCTCGATAAATTGCTTCATCTGGTCGTTTTCTCCGCCGAGTTTGCCAGTATCGTCGACGAATTTCAACGTGGCAGCCGCACTTTTCGCAGGCGCGGTCGTGCTGATGATGATAACATATTATTTCAGAAGGGGAGAGTACGTCGGACCAGTCGCACGTACAAGAGATACTCCGAGCTGGAACATGAGCCAATTGGGGACGGGACAGAACGTTCAGTTCTTGACGATCCCGGAGGAATTCTAAACGCGCTCTCGACTCCGATCTGCTTGTGTTGGTTGTCTTGCGTAATTGGCGCATGTCACCAAGCAATCCTTCTCTGCCTCGATTCGAGGCCCTGGACTTGAACATTAAAGCATTTTGACCCTCCTGTCTCTTATGGCGGTCCGTGCAATATGCAGAGAACGCGTATAGGTATCCACTATCGTCGGCATACAATTACAAAATAGATTCCGGGCGATCAGTATAGTACCTCTTCAGAAGCAATTCATGGTCGTGATACATCTTGTTCACACAAGGGCATTTTCGCACATGTTGCACGGTTTGCACATTCAAAGGTCTGAATATAATGCTGCGGATAGCGAGTGCTAGCAGCTTCGAGATGATTAGTCTGCGAGCGCCACACTTTCCAAAATGAACCTAGATACACACTTCCGGCGCGTCGGTTTACTCATCAGTTCCAAAAGAAGCCTTTGGCGTCTTCTTCTGCCTATTGCTTCTTCTCATTCCAGCCACCCGATCTGATGTGAACACATGTCCAAGTTTCCCAAGGCGTCCCGAGGACACGGTCGGTTCCGATTGGCGGGTCGAAATCTGACAGTTGGTGTGATTGGCAACTAACTGCGCAGTTGGGTAGTCGGCACAAAATCTTGAACCCTTCGAAAGCGAAAGCGAAGGCTTTAAATTGAGGTCGACTATTGGTTAAGGCTGTGCCTCCACTTTATTGAAAGTTATGTTTGGCTCGCCGAAGGATGTGTATCATGCATACTTTAAAGCTTAGCAACGCCATCGGGGTTGCCGCAGCGGGTTGACTGCTTTGGAACTGTAGGTGCCTCAGGTTGTGATATCAGCGTGCATATCTACCTGCGACGTCCGCATAAGTGTACAATAAACATTGTGCTTCATCGCTGAGCAGTATGCAAGCAATGCACCGATCAACAGATGCAGATACAGATCTCTGAATGAAATCACTATGTAACAACTCTTGAAGAGTATCTAGCCTGTCAACAGAATAATGGTCGAGTCAAGAACCAGATCTTGGAAATTGTCTTTGATCGCAGAAGGTTAGATAGTGCCACGGCTCGGCCGCCTGCCGCTTTACGAACACAAGTAAAATAAGTCCTTCAAGCGTCAATTCTGTTCGTAGTTACTAGCTGGTGATCCTAATCACTAATCACCAGCCACGTGCAAATAGTAGTTCTGAGTGTGTGATGAGGTATGCGAACTACTGTATACACATCGGACTCTAATCCTTTGAGCCCTACACCGACGTTGGTAAACAGAATTTTGTTACTCGAAGCGGGGAACAGGTACAATAGGTACCGGAGAAGTTCAGCTCTCTGAATCGTGGCAATCTGCAAGGTACGTCAGATCGAGAACGAGACAAGCCTTTGACATTCCGACTGACGATTTCAAATTCTCCTTGACAGTGTTGTCGAAGCATCAAGTCTCCCTCACTATTGGTAGACAACGAGCACGCTTACTCAGTGAAAATCGTAAATGGATCTGATAGATCGACAGAAGCACGAGAGATGAACGTGTTCACGACAATAGTAGGTTCGAGATGGGAACAGAGAATACTTAAAAGTTGGGAGATGTAATTAGAAACGGCAGCCAATCATCTGCGCGATGATCGATTCCGACTCGCCGGAGCTAGCAACCGACGATCGATCTCGGTTGCAACGGGCATGCATGATACCTTTCTGTACATTCGGCAAGGACCGAGGTGTGCTGGGAAGCCAGAGAAGGGTCGAGGAGCGGGCTCCAGGAGTGACGTGGAAACTCAAATCAGCCCGACTATTCCCAAAAAGGTTCAAGCAGCAACTGGCACGGCCCCCAGCTTTCGGGGCAGTAGTGAGGACAGCACATGCCGTCTGTGGAGGACGAATTGCAATTGTCCTACACGAGTAAGGCTCAACCTATCAGGCTCCTGTGGCTGGGTGCTTGTAACATCACAGTTCGCTAGAAGCGCTCGAAACTCGCAGGCCATCGCAGTCACATCGGCGTACCTTCATCTTCAATGACGAGAGTCTGCTTCAACGTCATGCACTGGTGCTGCGTACGTAGCCATTCATCGCGATCCATCTCGATGGTAGGACAACGATATCTGCTACAGCCTTTGCTATGCATTACTATCCGATCGTTGAAGAGGCTGAAGAGGTGAGATGCACATACCAAGATGATGCATCCAGTAGATTGGCTAAGGTTAACAGTCAGCAAAGGTTAGCGGCCCCACTCCTGTAACGTCGTTGCAGGTGCGAGCATAACCATGGTATGCGGATTGCGGATACTGGGTGTGTCCGCCTTCGGACGAGCGAAGGCTTAGAGAGATAACCTTCTCTTTAAATATGTTTCTCTGCCCCCAGGCACGCAGCTCGAAAGTCACCTGTAGAGGTTACTTACGACTTGGTCCTCGTGCTGGTTGGAGAGAATGCAACATTATGTTTATCAATATCACTACCCCCTCTGACACTCAGAAGGGTCCTCTACGAAGGGCTATTCGATCACAGGCCGCACTCAGCAGTGCTAACTGTCGAAAGAATACCATTGCCGCCAAAGCCAGCTCCAGTTCAAATTCCCCCGAGGATCAAATACCTACAAAGGTTCGTAGAAGAAGCAAAGCAAAAGTGATCAAAGACAATTCGGAAGCACTCAACAGCTCTTCGGTTTCGGTTTCTTCTAGACGCAACTCTTCGAGTGCCGGTTCCCTCAGTCCGGTACAACAGTATCACCTCGTCAGCCCGCAATCTGGCCAATTGATCATTCAATTCGACTCGTCTTTGACATTTCCCTTCACCGAGGCCTGGCATGCGAAGATCCCGCAATTGGTCGATACATGTAGCTCTCATGCTCCTCGCTTGTGGAAGTCTTGACTGACCTTGTTCCAGACTTGACATATTTCGCTCCTAGCGTCCAGGACCCCATCTATATGTCCGACCGACCAATTCTTCGCCAAGAACTATGGCCTGAAACAATCTCGCATCGCGCCCTCTTTTTCACGAATCTGCTTCTTGCATCATCTCATCCATCTTTCTCAAGGGAACGAACTCAAGAGATTACGGCATGGTTTCGCCTTGAAGCAATGCGTAGCCTCCAGCTTGGATTGGATTCGACCACTGGCCTGAACACAAGTGACCAAATGATTGCAACGGTGTGTTTGCTCTGCGCTTGGGAGTTCCAATTCGGTGATGAGGTTTCGGCAATAGCACATATGGCAGGATTGAAGACAATCATGAACTTGCGTGGAGGGTTCCATGATGCATCCCTGCCGCCAATTGTCCGTCGCCTTGTCTCCTTCGTCACCTACGACCAGCTTTGGTACTCTGGTATGGAGCCTGTATATGTACCGCCAGGATTATATCGACCATTTACGAGTGACCTGAGCAGCCTTGATCTGCCAACAGGCTTTGCGTCCCTTGCGCGGTCTCATCGGATGTGTCCAATCGCGCCTTCCACCTTGGGTTTTATCTCGGAGATCAATCTTATCATGAAGAGATCTCGGCACCGGAGATTTGCTTTGCTTGACGTTCAGGCGCGTTTGACCGAGTACAACTTTTTGGAGAATTTGACGAGCAATTTCTCACCGATCCAGACTTCCATGGATGACACTATCTCAGTCCAAGCTGAGATGCATATCAAGCTTGCACTCTTGTCTCTCGTCTCTCACTTGCAGGGTAGCGGTTCCGAACAGTTTTGGGAGATGGGTGAGTCCCTGTTTCCAGAGGTTCTGATCAACACCGTCTACGCAGAGGTTGGACTATGGGCTCTCTTTCTGATTTGCGGCACGATGCAATACCCGTCTCCCAAGCTCCTGGGCGGACTGGAGAAGCTGGTTTCGAGTCTCTTGCATATCGATTGGTCGCTGGTCGACCTCACTTTACGACAATACTTATATCCTCCGGACAGCCTTGATATCGCCTCGCGAACATTGTGGGACCAGATCGTTCCGAACAGAGCGACCATATTCGAGCAAAACAATCTTTCCAGATTCCATGTCGCTGCAATTACACGCAACGAAACGCCTATCGTCTGAGGCGACACCTACAACCACAACCAAGCTCATTACCATTACGCCACCACATACAGAGACGATTCATATGACACGCGACACCAGAAATACATGTACACTTGTGCATGTCGTCTTATAACAAACCTTATTTTGTTCAAACAAGATTACAGAGCGTTTGGGATATTCTCATCACTGGCCTAACCATCGACCTCACAGCGCGTCTGCAAAGTCTGTCTTGAGCGAAAGCCTGACTGACTTGCATGGAATAACTTCCTACAAGACGAGAAATGGTCGATGGTGTTGGTAGTCGGACCGGATGCGGCATGAATCCGCAACCGAAGAGACCACCTAGGACGATGTATAGCGATGCAACGCTGGCAATCCGACAGATTAAAACATTTGGCGGCAGTCACTAGCAAGTCGCCGCCATTCACCTTCGAGATTGACGACACAGAATTGGCACTCGCATCCTTAAAACAGAGAGAAGGTCTTATGATTCACCGACCCTCTCTGAAACACTCATCCGTTTCAAATGTCACAAGGGTGATTCCTTGATACAGTTTTTCCATACATCATAGAGACTAACAAGGATTATATTTTGGCTACGAAAAGGAATGACTCGAAAAGGAAACAATAAGAAACTGTCGACGGGATGACAAATCAGTAGTAACGCTGCTTGATAGCATCAGCAGCTCTCTCTGCAATCGCATAGATGGTGGCAGTCAGATGACCGCAGACCTGGAAAGGAATGACCGAGGCATCGACAACGCGCACATTGTCAACGCCATACACTGAGAGATTGGTATCAACTACACCACCGAGATCTTGAGCCATCATGGCTGCTGTGGAGATGTAGTGGTAGTTCGAACGATCTAATAGAGTCAGCAGTTGCCTTCTTATTTTGTCTCGCCAATTGCCAATACTTACAGCCTTCTTTGAGGGCTTTGGCCCAAACATCGTCCGAAGCATCCAGGGGCACACTTTGGAGACCAGGGCTGAGCTCTCCGGTAACGACCTCGCACAGAGCATCAGAACCAGCCAACTTCCTCACTGCCTTAGCAGTCCCGATCTGTTGCTTCAGGTCGTAGTCGAGCTGGAAGTAATTCGGGTTGATAGCAGCAGGAGTGGTAGAGTCGTTGGACTGGATGTGAATGTTACCGCGAGAAAATGGCAACAAGCCCCAGTACGAAAAGTCCATTCTGTCATCCCCAGGAGTGAGCAAAATCTCAGAAATTGGGATCTGGTCTTTGAAAATGAGATCATAATGGATCATGAACAGTTTCTCCATGACTTTCTGGTCGAGGACGCCATTGGAGGCTTCTACGACAGAGGTAGCGTATTGGAGTATTGAGTCCCTGATTGTGCAGTTCAGGTCGTAAGTGTCGTTGCCAAAGATGTCTGCGACACTGAAGTAGCCGACGTAATCGGCTGTGCCTGAGAAGCTCTTGTTGGAGCTGTATGCACCAGCGCCAGTGGTCTGATCTTGGAGATTTTCTCCTACAGTTGGTAGGTCAACTTTGACGTCAATGCCATGTTGTTCTAGAATACTGGTCCTAGTCAGTTACCGTAAAGTCTCGTAGATAAATTAATCATGCTTACGCAGAGTTTCCGATTCCAGACAATTCCAAGATGAGAGGGGATCTCAATGCACCAGCAGACAAAATCACCTCCTTTGTAGCACTAAGAATCTTTTGCTTTCCAGAAGCATCAGTAAATTGTACTCCGTTGACACGAGGGGTTGAGTTCGTCGAAGCCCCATCCCAGGTCATGCGCTGTACGAAAGAGTTTGTGTAGAGATCCAGGTTGGTTCTGTTCTGGATAGGCAGGTAGTAAGCACGACCAGCGTCTTCACGAACGTTAAGCTCGCGATCTACGGTTGCGGGATAGCGGGTAAAGCCACGCATAGAGCCACCATTGGGTTCCGGGATATATGGTAGTCCAGTAGAAGTGTATGTAGCGTTGATTAGCGAAGTGACGTTCTCGCCAAGGAGACCATTGTTCCATCCAGTCTTGAGGTAGCCGGTCGTTCCATGAACTCCACTGTCATATGCAGCACCAGCTAAGCACTGCTCTTCGGTAGGAATTTGGAAGTGCTCGCTTTGCTTGTAGTAAGGCAACAGGCTCTCCCAATTCCATCCGTCGTTGCCGAGATGCTCCCAAGCGTCTATCTGGGCTGCTTGAGCTCTCAAGTATGCCATGCCTGCAGCCACATTAGAATGCAAGCCTTGTTGTTCGTAATGATAGACTCACCATTGATTGTGCTGGTTCCACCAAGAGCCTTACCAGCTCTCATTGTCTGACTTTTGTTTCCAGCATAGGCTTGGGGTACACTTTCGTATTGCCAGTCAATTGCCGTTCCGAAAGCCAAGCCATAGCCATCCACATCTGACACATTCTTGTTGCTGAATACCAGATCACCAGCCTCAATGACAGCGACTGAGATGTCCGTATTCTCAGACAATCGATTTGCGATCACCAAACCAGCGGTTCCACCCCCACAAATGATGAAGTCGTAGACGCCTACACTGTCTGCCGGGATTTCAGAGGCAGAAGAGCCGGAGGATGTTTCGCAGCCGACGATATCAGGGCTGTCGCAAGTCTGCTCGCCAGCAGACGAGGAGGCTTCGCTTGATGAAGCTGCTGGGGCAGGCGTAGCGGTCGTTGGAACAATGGTCGAAGCTGTGGTGGTGTTGTATGCGAGGCTGGAAGATGCAATTCCATATCCCAGGGGAGCAGAATTAGTATATTGAGGCGCGTTTGTGCTAGCAGCCGCTGCGTCGACTACGGAAGAAGATATGCCGCTTCCCTGAGGAGCAGTGCCGCCATATGCAGATCCTTGGTTGTTGTAGGCAGGTCTACTGCCGTAGTTGGATGACTCTCCGTATGTAGAACCAGATTCGCTACCATAAGCAGCAGAACCACCATTGTATGCTGGCGCTTCGGCGTAGGCTGAGCCTTGTTCGTGCGAGAAGAGGTCACCAAGCAGATTATGGTCACCAAATAGACCACCATTCAAAAAAGGTAATGTTGGCAGCGCCAGCGCTGGAGTAACAAGAGACAATGCAGCAACGGAATACCGCATGATTTCTCAAGAAAATAATGACGAATCGAAAGAAAAAAAAATGAGTGGAATGGTCTTCTCGATGCCAGAGCTTGCAGACCTCTCGATTATGTACTTGCCTGGCCTTCGTCCGAGGATCCAGCTATGCCGCGATATTTTGCAGCAAAGCTGTAACGCATTAGTGTTGCATACCCCTCAGCTAGAGTCATATGTCGAGTTTCACAGCTAAAGTTGGCAATAGTCCGCTAAGGTTTTCTTCGACGATCTGCTGCCACCATTGGAAGCAGAGTTGGGCTTGCCCTTGAGAGGTCTTTGTGGATGTTCCTTTTACCAATGATCTAGACTTACAGCGTGCACATGCGATGTTCGTAAAGTCATGAAGGCTTGATTGAGCGGCTGGCATAAGATGATTAGGGCTTGGCGTTTCAGATACGCTCCTGATGTCGAATCTGGTACTACTTGACGAAGCTGCTGTTTCGAAGAGGATACTCAATTAGATTGGACATGCTAACCCATGACGAGTGCTGTTTGTCGTCGCAACTGGTATCCTTGGTTATGGATGGGCGGGTTGTTGCGGCTCATGACGTGTAAACAGGAAGTCGCGATTGTCTAGCCTCATCCTCGATGTTGGTAGACAGCGGACGATATGGAAGGACAATGCGCGCGAAATTACGGCCGACGAAAAACTCGGAGCTGTCTTTTCATATATATTCCTCCGCTGCCTGTTCTTACGTACGAGAGTTATCAGGACCAAAACGGATAATGATCGCTCACTGTGTGGCTATACAGCCAGGGGTCGGCGTTGAATCCCTCCGCAGCTTTCAGCCCTTACTCAAAGCGGACGAGGCAGCGAGAAGTACATTCTCCGAGTATGACATCCATGTAGCACAGCCCACGACTTGTATACCTTTTAGATAAGACGCAGAGACGAAATTCAGAAGATAAATAAGCAGTGCTCCTCAATATTTTGTAGCTCATACCATTTCATCAGCTCTCAAAACAAACATCCAACATCTACAATAATCTCTTCTTCATCAAACATACTATTCAATCAACACACAATAATGTGCTGCAAACGTCGCGCCAATCCACAAGCCTTGACCGTAGCCAAGCTGGCTCAGGATCAACCGATCACGACCTCTCGTGCTGCCTACAGCGAGCCTCTGGATCTTCCTCCATCGTACGAGCAGATTGAAAAAGAATCCAAGAACATCGCCTCAAGCAAAGACATTGATGCATCAAACTTCCTTGACAACCAAGGACCATCCGATGTTCGAGCTGTTCCTTCGTACAATTCCAACAATGCCAACACCGACCCCTTGTCGAGTAACATCGCGATGCACACACCCAGATCGACATGTCAAAGTAGATGCGTAGCAAAGCGTGAGCGAAAACAACAGAAGCGTGAGCTTCGCCAGGAGCACCGTCTAGAGAAGCGAGAATACCGTCAGGAGAAACGTGAGCTTCGAGCCGAACATCGCTTTGAGAGGAAGGAGATGCGAAGAGCCCACGACGGTCCGATCAGCATGCTGATCAAAGGCGTCTCAAATTTGATGAAGCAGGAGAACAAGGCATAAAGCGATGCGTATGACGAACGACTGGGATGAATTATTACGGTTCATGTTGTGGTATGCCTATATTAATGGTGGAGTGGTCTAATTAGCATTCTGAGTTGTCTATCCTTCAACCAAATCAGCAGTTCGCCAGATCACCCATGTGTCTCTTGGTCTTCTTCGCAATGTCCTTGATCTCAGGATACGGCGACACCTCGCTGATGTTCGCAAAGCGGTTGTTCCAGCTCCTCCATCTGTCCATCTCGAACCCATTCCACTCCTTGTTCGGATATTTGTTTCCTGCTTGAGCGACTTTGCCCTCGTAGCTTCTCTTGTCTTTGCTCTGTTTCCTCAACACTTCGCCAGCATACAATATCCACATTGCAGCTGCCCGTACCGTGGCATCGGGCACATCGTCTTTATCTTCTAGCGCCGCCCTCAGTGCCCAGATTGCGTACAATGAAAAGTCGCGCGGATCGGAGCTGTCGAATGCAGACGCGGTGGCCGTGACGCGCGCGGCAAAAGCGTTGGCGTTCGCCCACATGTGAGCAACCTCGTCGTCTTCTTGTGCAGCCTTCTCATCATAGTTCCAGTGTTCGCGGATCTGGCGACCGAAGAGTGGGAACGAAGACCAGGAAACCGACTTGCCCTCTACATCACCGACTTTCGTGTCGCAGTCGCGAAGAGCGGTGACAAAGGAGACGAGCTTTTCTTGCGCAGACGAATCCGATGGCGCTTTGGAAGCAGTAAGACCTAGCGCATCCCAAGAGCGTAGGAGTTTGTCTTCTGCGGATGACGAGTCGGAGTTGGACGTGAAGTTGTTGATGGTTTCGTCGAGCGAGGAGTTATCATCGAGGAACGCTTTGAGAGCTGCATACTCGTTTGTATCTGATGTGTTTGAGGGGAAGTCCATGATGACGATGCGATGTGTATTGTCAGAGGAATGCAGGCTACTGATGACCTACCTGCGCGGCCCTACTATTAGTACTCACTGGTGGAAACTTTTCTGCTCGTAGGGCCTGCTTAGAAAATCAACATGTTGACTTCAACCACACCGCCCATGACGTACCTTCCGTCTTGAGCCGAGTATATCCTTGGCGCGAGTCAGCTTGTCTATGGTATGACCCTGTCAGTATCATTCTACTTCCTAGACACCACCGTATGCCTCGTGGTCTCTGTGCAGACTGTTTTGTCGACAGCTATGTACCACGGTATGACCAGTCATGGGATCGGGAAGTACTGTTGTTGGATAAATGGTTAAGAATAACAATCAAGGAAGTTCAAAGAGACCTAAGCCATGCAGCCACGAAAATCTGGTGTATGGTCGGCTGATCTTTGCTTGAACCACTTTTATGACATTTTCTCGTTGAACCAATTTCGCGATAATTTTGCATGCTTAAGATGAATATGAGATTGACCATTCGGACCAGCCTTCTGGTCATGGAACTATACTATCCACCCATGATTTCAAGCTGTAGGAAAATCCAACTTGCGGTGCAGCCTGCTCACAATTTCGATGAAGTCAGGCTCGTTTTGAGCATTCACAACGCCATGACGGATGAAGAAATCGAGCAACACAACAGCACAATTCGGCTTGAACTCGCCAGCCTTGAGCTTCTCCTTGAGTTCGTCCACTCCCATCAAATAGAATTCCTCAACCTCGTCATCTGAAGGCTTTGGCTTGACGTCCTCGGGCAACTCCAAATCGAAGATGTATTGACACTCTGGTTGTAAGAGACGAGTTTCGCCTCCAGCACGAGAGTCTCTGATGTGGAAGTATGTGACAGTGCCTGCTGAATGTGCCTTTTCGCGGACCAGGTCTTCTGGCAACGAAGCCTCCTCGCTGGCTTCACGCACACAACAGATCTGAGGGTTTTCGCCAGTAGCCATGCCTCCTGCAACGGTGTTGTCAAGCATACCAGGATATGTTGACTTGGTCTTAGAACGACGTGGTGTCCAGATCTTCAATTCATCGGAAGTAGACTTTGTGTAAGCAGTCATGTGAATACCATAGGTGACGATGCCGAAAAGGGCACTGGCTGCACGCTCGATGCTGAAAAGTAGTTCTCTGGCAGGCGCAGGTCCATAGACTGGATAGAGCTCGTTGCGCCAGCCTTTGAGGATTGAAAAGTGACCGATTGCGCGCATGGCTGCTGTGGTTCTGGCGAGAATTGCACTTCGAGTGGGCTCATCCTCACCAGCTTTCAAGGTGAGAGTGCGCTCATCATCGTCCAACTCCCATTCTTCAAGACCGCGCAAAACTTCAGCGACAGAAGGCAAGATATAGCCAAGAGTTGTTTCAGGATAAGCAGCGACACGCAAATGATAGTATGTTGAAATGTGGTTGAGATAGAGCTGAGGGGTCGATTGGAAATAGGGGAAGCTGTCGCATTCATTGATGAGGTCGAGATTTGATTTAGGTTTCGACTCGTCAATGGGTTGTGGATCCAAAGAATTGATGTGTTCGCTACTGTCGGGCTGAGCGTGGTCGCTTGTCTCTGCCTCTGCATTTTCTGTAGCGGTCGCATCTATCGACTTTTCGATAGTAGGAGACAGTAACGAAGGCATTGAAGGCAACATGTCGCGCATTTTCTCCAACGTAAACATGTCCATGATGGCTGGTGAGGTGATGGATTGCACAGATTGCGGCGTATACCAAAGAGACCGAGGCTTGGTCACGGTGGCTTCGAGAAAGTGCCAGTCACACGAGAGCTCAGAGCTGGCCCCACAGCTCGAATCCTCAGGGCAACGATAAATTTACAAGGGTTTGTCAACAAGAAGGTCGGTCGCA
Source organism: Aureobasidium sp. EXF-12298 (assembly GCA_024195555.1). Classification (NCBI taxonomy): domain Eukaryota; kingdom Fungi; phylum Ascomycota; class Dothideomycetes; order Dothideales; family Saccotheciaceae; genus Aureobasidium; species Aureobasidium sp. EXF-12298. Next base: position 142,631 of record SWBJ01000017.1, on the reverse strand, counting down.
CAAGTCAAGTCATTCATATCGCTGTACATATCACAGATCAAGTCTTGTCGACAGCACGCCGTCATGTTTGGTCTCCTCATTTCTGGTCGTCCCGTAGACGCGCAACCACAGGCCATTTCTCCGACGCAATATGCCTTCCAGGTTCCTTCGCAACCAGCTTTCAACCACATCGCCGTCTTTTCTCTACCAGGCAACGAGTTGCCTCCCGATGCCGCTGCGGCCATTTTCATTCAGATCCCACCGTCGACCGAATTCAAGTTGGTTGGCGCCTTGTCGTCATTGAGGCCTTCGACCATGTTCAAGATCAATACGGGCAATAACGCTGCGCCAGGCGGAGGAGATGATCAGCTCATGTTGGATGAGACTCCAGAAGGCCTGGCAATAGGAGGACCTGCCATCGTTGTTGGCATAGAGATACAGCCTGCTGAGCAGGTCAAGGCCTTGCTGGCGGAGCAAAAGGCGAAGTCGTCGACACAGTTGGTGCCATCAAGACAATCCGCCACCGCCTCACCAGTCACAACAAGAGTTCTCGCACAGCGTATCATTGCCAACGCTTTCAATTTTCTTGCGTCATTCGGTAGTGATACTGTCCCGCTCAAAGCCTTTGAAGCCTGGTGGACAAAGTTCGAGAGCAAGGTCAACAATGACCCCAGTTTCCTTGAGCGTCCTCAAGATTGAGTGAGCCGTCCTCGCTAAAGGATATGCCGCTTAAGATCGCAAATCTCGATCAAGTCGTTGTTCAGTTGACTGCATACCGAGACGCGTTGGACCAAGGCAGACGCTCTCTCCACCATCAATCATGCCAAATCGGCCAAGGATCTTCTCACCTTTTGCCAAAATTAGCGTCTGATATACCCTCACATCTCCATCCTCTACCAAGCCCCGTTTGTCTCTGCTGTCTGACATGCTCGGCAATACCATCTGATCAGATTGTGTGGAGGGGAATCGCGAGACGGCCGCGATTGGCGGGCAAATACGTTCAGGACTTCGGCATGCCGATGGTTGCATACGCAATCTGACAAGTGATTCAGAATATCACCGTGTAGTAGTTGTAACGGGAGTAAACGGAGGAGCGTCGAGTTGTCCAATAGCGCGACTTGCGCTGATCCTTCCTCCTGCATGTTGGTCCTGAGCTGATACATGCACGCCAAGCACGTGTGGAGGTGTACCTGATCTTCTGTGCAGGAACACAACCCTGCAGCTCTTTCTTAATTATATTCGGCATCAACCAGATGATGTATACTAGAATTTACGGTCGGTCAATTTACAATATTCTTCTCACCAAAAACTATCTCAAGAAATATTTCTCTTCCAATATACCATAAGCGATGCGTCATGACAGCGCTCCACACCATACAATCCTTCATCTGTTACAGAAAAAGACGTTGTCATTGGGGTGGACTAACAACCGTTAATTCTTATGATAGAAATCCCCACGAACTTGACCCTCAACCTATAGGAGAGACGCAAACATCACTACACCCCACAGCAAAGCCGGTAAATTCATTGCCTCTTTGCTTTTTGACATCTGAGCCGCATGGCAGTAAGACACCAATTCCCAATTGTTCATGTTGATCATACCATATCCTCCAAAATCCATACCCATTCGCTGCGCACGTTTCACTAGTCTAACAGAGGACTCTGTCTGTTGGGTCGATCCTACTGCTTTGCCCTGCCATCACTCGTCGTCGACTTCGCCATACTCCATCGTGCGTGCATAACGGTCGATAAAATTGCCGCTCCTGGGGATTGCAGCTCCTGCGTACCATAGGAGCTCTTGCGAAATGAATGGCGGTCTTGTCTCTCAGCGGCTGCTCAGCTCGTCGTGAGACACACGGGATCCTTGCCCTTGTCATGACGCATCTAAGATGTTGTTATTTTGGAGGTGGCATGGATATAAAGAGAGGTCATGACCAGACTCATTTCTCTTCTCATCAACTCAAGTCAGCAAACAATCAGGACGACCAGCGACCAGAACATCACTCGCTTTAGTGTTCATATTCTCTCGTTCTATCAACAATGGCCGCCAAGTTCGCCGTCTCGTTGATGGCCCTTCTCGGCGCTGTCAGCGCTCAGACTGGTTACACCAACAGCAGCTCTATCGCTACTCCCTCTTCCACCTCTGCAGGTTCAAGCCCTAGCGCATCTACTACCTCAGTCGCAGGTGTCACCTACCTTGTGCAAACCGACACTTCGTAAGTTCCTGTTGCAACTTAGCCCATGATTTGATCTGACATCGATACAGCTACCAAGGAACTGTTCTCACCCTGTCCAGAAGGAGACAGGCTGACTCAAGCATTCAAAACTGCCTGAACACCTGCTCTGCAGACGTCTCCTGTGCCGGAACAGCATATGTTTCGGACACGGGAAGCTGCACCTACTACTCAGCTGTCGACCAAGACACCAAGGCCGATACCCCCGGCACTGACTTTGCTTTGGTTCAGCACAGAGACGGTGCCTCGTCCAGTGCCAACAGCACCACCTCGGCAACCGGCACTCACAGCGCTACTCGCCCCGGTGTTTCGGGCAGCTCCAACTCCACTGGCAGCGCTACTAGAAGCTCCTCTCGCCCTGCTGGCATCACCGGTGCAGGAAACTCCACCTCTTCTCGTCCTACCGGCTCTGCCTCCCGTACTTCCTCTGCCACTGCTGTCCCATCTACTCCCTCCACTCTCCTGACTTTTGATGGAGTCCTCTTCCTTTTGGAGATTGATTTCGAATACTCCGGCATTACTATCGACTTCGCCATCATCCTCGCTAAGCGCGCCTCGAATTCTTTGGACGATTGCTTAGCGACATGTGCCGGAAACAGCCAATGTGCCGGAACGTCGTTCACAGATGGAACTTGTACCTTCTACAGCAGTATCACTCAGGGCTCTGGACAGCCAGCACAGGGCACAGATTTCGCAACTGTCGTCTCGAGAGCTGGTCAGATCGGAGCTGGCAACGGCAACAATGGTACTTCGGGTGGTAACACCACTGCTCCTAGCACCCCTAGCAACGCTACTGCCGAATCCTTCATCTGCCCTGCCTTCAACGCAGCCATTCTCAAGTCAAACACTCAGGTTACCTTCTCGATCTCTTGCTCATCCTTCCTCATCGGTACTACATTTGATCTTGAAGCTAGCATTCTTTCCAAGCGTCAAACCTTCGACAACGGCCTCCCTCAGACCCTTTCCAACTGCGTTGACCTCTGCTCTCTCTCTACCCAGTGTGTTGGCGCAACTTTCGAAGACGCCACTGGCCAATGTACCTACTACAGCGCAGTCCAATACAGCACTGTTCTTGCAGGATTTGATAGTGCCGTACGCGTTCAGAGCAATGGTAACGGAGGCGAGCCTGTCACCACCACATTGATTGTGGACGGGCAGACTCAGACCGTCACCGTCCCCGCTGGAACCACGACCCAATACGTTGCTGGCGCAACAAGCACAGCTACCGTCTACTCTACTGTGACCTCAGTTGTCACCGCCAACGGAGCCGGCGCTACCGCGTTGCCAGTTGGTGCAACTGTTACACAAGTGGTTTCCCTCACTACCACTACCTACGTCAACAGCGTTCCCACGATTACGATCCCCTCGAACCAGAACGTTGTCACTATTACTGTCGGAGGTTCCGGCAATGCTGCTCCTACTGTAACTGAGTCGGTCACTGTCACAGTTGATGGCAATGGCAATGTCATCGGTAGCTCTACTGCTGATGCCGTCGCTGGTGCTGGTGGCATCGGATCGAACAGCTACCCAACTGTCACAGTGCACGACCTTTACTGCCCTACATCCACTGCAGCAAACGTTGTCTTCACGACCGTGTATGTCCGTTAAAGGATCTATGATCGATCCTCGCTCAACTGGACTTTCTGAAGCCTCAGAGGCATCAAACACAATTTTCGTATCTCATCACACACACCATGATCATCCGGATCCATGTACTAACTACTGACGCATTATCTGCGGGCTAATGACTTTCCTTTATATCTGTTATTAATTTCTATTCTTCTTGTATCCCCTGAAAAGGGCCTTTTAAGCTCGATTTTTCTAGCTACACTTTTGTCTATCATAAGAATGAAAGTTGTTTTATTATATCTATGCCCACCTTACTTGTGCTTTCCAGGACAGTATTGTGACATTGTTGTTGCGAGCATCTCTAAAGGAAATTGTCTGAAGCCTCATCATGGGTATGGCTTCAAAATGCACCTTAATTCTCGGACTAAAAATGTTTCAGGCAGAGTTAAGCGAAAAGATTGGCTATCTCTTCTTCTTTCAATGGCAATGCTCCATCTCCTGAAAGTATCGTGCATTATGTCAACGAGACGAGCTTGGAAGTGGCAGATTCCGGAGCTCGAGTATGTGAGGAAAGAAGCATGGTTTCAGATCAGCAAGGAAAAGGTACAAATGAAGGATGTTTCAGGCAATTCCGATGTTCCAAACGTCCCTTGCTGTCAAGTCCGAATCAAGCTGAACCTGCCAATGGTGGCAACTTTAGGCTGTAAATCCTTGCTGGTAGCTCCACCCATGCTTTGTCAACACCGCGGCATGTTTTTACAGCTTGACGATCCACGTTTACCACCAGAAGAGTATATTTTTGAGTCCATAAAGCAAAGTTGTGTTGTCCATTTGTCTAGAGCAGCGCAAGTAGCTCAAAGGGACGTTGCAATCAAGAGGTGACGTTGAGAGATAAGGAGATAAGCTGATAGGGGCGTCATTACCGACTGCCGAAGTCCGACTCCCGGGAACGTCACCAGCCATTCGCAAAACACGACTTGACACTTCCCTCTCAACGGCTGACGTGGACTTGCTTGGTCGATTTCTTTTGAAGATTGTCTAAACACTCTCTTCCTGTAAACTTGCACCTATCATGAAGAAAGTCGCCCTACTTTCACTGAAGACCTAATATAACATCAACCTCTCCGCTTTCCGGAATTCACGCCGAACAAGCCCCGGGAAATGCTTCCATCACTGGACGATTGCAACGAGTGCAAGCCTGCCTATCTTCGGCGCAGACTTGACTCTTTTCCGCCATCTACAATCGCTTTATCATCAGCGCCGTTCGCCTTGACCTTTTTGTTTGTTGCTGCCGCTGTATGGCAAAAGGTCGTGCCGCATCTTGCGTCATCAAGCTCGCACAAGGATCAGAACATACCATTCTTCAATCGGGAAACTCAACGCACAAACAACCATGGATCAAATTCACCACGGACCATCACTTTCAAGCGTATAGCTGCGATCACCTTCTCTACAACAATTGCCTTATCGGCTGTTCTTGTGGAGCTGATTTTGTGTGAAATCTCAAATCTTCTGAATCCAGCAGCTCGAGGACTGGCTTTGCGCATCACCCTCTTCTCACTACTGATCCTGATAATCATCATCATACCAAGCCTGGAAGTTCACACCTTGATTTCTGGATCACGTCCTCGCTCAGAATATGCCACTCATAACACGCGCAAGTCTCGTCCGACCATCCGGTACACAATCGAGGCTTTGCTGCTAGGTGTCTGGTTCCTCGCCTTCTGGTATATGCCGCATACATCACTTCTTCCAGCATCACTTCATTCACAAGCGGGCCACCCAAGTCAAGACAAGGACTTTGACTTTATAGAGGCATGTCTTGAGCGTGTCGGCATCATCGGAATTTCTCTCATGGCTTCTCTTGCTGGATTTGCTGCAGTATCCTCTATCTGGCAGACATTCGGTGTGAAACATCGCATGGTTCGTGACAGCGATATTGCGCGTAAAGAAAGTGGTTTGGCAGCCACCAAAGATATGTTGGCAGTCAAGCAGAGTCGTCTGCGTGCATTAGAACGCAAGATGTCTGAAGCACCCCAAGACAAGGGCGGAATCATGACCAGGATGATTGGCTCAATCAAGGGTAACTCCGACACAAATGAGCAACGCAGCCTGGAAATGGAAATCTCGGGACTAGAGACAATGTCGATGACTCTCTCCTCCTCCCTGGCAACTCTCAAGACTCGACATGCAACACAGCAAAGATCGCAGAACAGTCTTGGACGTCTGTTGAATGTGCTCAACCTCGGCTTTTCATTCTACTGTCTTTATCGCATCGGAGCGACATCTGTCTCTTCACTGCGTAGGTGGTGGCAGCCAAACACGACATTCGCGACCTCGGACCCCATCAACAATGTTCTCGCCCTGCTCACTACCCATTACGATCCTTCACTGGATCGCGAAGCTTGGTCTCGTCAGATCTCTTTCGTGCTGTCAGGTGTCATGCTCCTGCTGTCCTTCAACGCCGTCCTCCAGACTTTCCGCTTGTTCACTCGCTTCTTTCCCAAGCTAGCCGCCCGCGCACAATCTGCACTGCCGCTTGTCGTCTCTCAGGTTGCAGGCGCATACGTCATCTCATCAGCCTTATTATTGAGAAGCAACTTACCTAGTGAGGTGAGTAGTGTCATCAGCGAGGCTTTGGGTGCACCATTGGAAGGTCGTTTTGTTGAAGCATGGTTTGAAAGTTGGTTCTTGATTGCTGTAATAACAACAAGTATTGGTATCTTCATCAGTCGTAAGGTGGGATCATCTGCTGATTGGGAAGAATGGGAAGAAAGTCAAGATATGGAAATGGGAAAGATGCATTAATGGTTGTGGAGTGGTGGGCTTGGGTGTTGTATGCTATGGGTGTGGGCATGGTGTGTTTCAAGATTTTGTGCTTCAACGGCGTTATAAGGAGGTGGTGGTCTGGTTGGAACTATACCCGCAATGCAAACCGGATAGGAATGGTGTTCTAGAATAATAATGGTATCAATACCTACATCAGAGAACGATGTTGAGATACTGACTTGGTCAGCAGTTCTCCTCCCGGGGACAAGAACAGAACATGTGGCATCTCTAGTACTCCTTCCGTCGCTCTGACAAGAGGTTTCCCACCAACATGAGCGGTATAGGAACTACTCAAGCATCATTTGCATTCGTAACGTGGCTAGATCGATGAGTGTTTCCTGGAGCGCCTGAGATGGCCAGCTCAAGGGCTGAATTCTGTCATGTATGTTTGTTCCATCTCTTTCAATGCAGATCACGATTGTGTCTCAGCTCAGTTTCTCGCGCGTTTGAAGCAAGCTCAATCGGATCTTTGTCGCAATATGAGTCGACTAGAAGCAGGGACTCGAGGGACGAGACTTTCTGGTGCGCAGCATTTCCAAGATTGGTCATCAGTATGGACTTCAGCACGTCTGCGGATGTCACACGTTATAGTCGACAAGTCATTGGTATAGCTCGCAGGACACAAGGAAACGAGGATAACGAGTAGTCAACATTGATCATTTGGGAAAAAAGGTTAATTACCAATCTGGAAAGCCTGTCTGAGCGCCCCTTCCTCCTCAATCTCCATCTCCAAGGCTTTGAAAACACCCAACCTCAATGACTTCCAATCTTGAATAGCATGCTTTGGTATACCCCGAGGGCTGCAACAACCTTCAACATCCCACCCATGAATACTCTTCCTGGACCCCTGATGACTGGCATCCTTACTTACGAGGAGGAGGGTCGAACATGGTGTCGAGGGCAGGGGACGACTTCTTCTCCTTCTTCCTCTTGTATCTCCTGTCGCGACCTGCAGTTGATCCTTCCTGAGAATCACCTCCAAGCTCAGATCCAGCGGTTGAGTCTGGACGGCGTTTGCTTCTGTGTGTAAGAGTTCTTCCAAGAGTGCCGATAGTGCCGATGGTGCTGCTAATGCCGCTCTTGGTGCTGGTCCAACCGCTGTTGAGACTGTCCCTGAGTGGTGAATGCAGAGACTCCTGAGCAGCTGTCTGACCATCTTTCTGAATGGGTCCGACATTCTGCGATGTGCCAAGCAGAGGTGTACTGTGTGCACGTGGAAGCTCTGACTGTGCCGTGCCAGCTATGGGTTGGCTTAGAGAACGAGATGACTCAGTGTGAACGCTGACAGGGGCAGCTTTTGCAGTAACTGGAGCAATACAATCAAAGGTGGTAGGGTGAGTACGCGAAGATCTGGCCGAGGCTAAATGCTTGAGCTTGGTGGGTGATGAAGGCCTGGACTTGAGAGCCTCCTCATGTTGATCTGAATGCAAGATTTCAGACATGGTGGCCTTCTCGCCTTTGCCACCAGCGACATCTCCGTCGGAACTCAGCTCATCAGGCACGTCTTTGGGGATCATCTTGGGTTTGTCGATCTTGGTGTCCTGCTTTTCCTCTATATGTGGGGTTGACAGGCCAGGCAATGCGATGTTGCGGTCTTGTACTTGGTGAGGTTTGGAGACTGATGGACCAGGAATGACAGCCTTCTTCTTTTCGGATCGTCCAGGGGTGGGACTGATAGCAGCATCGCTCTGGCGAAGGCGAGAACCAGAAACAAAATCGTGAGTAGAATCTGGACTCGACTTGACTGGACTGAATCTGGAAAGAAACTGCTTCTTCAGAGGGGACTTGGGATTCCACAGCGACGAGAGAAAGCCGGAACTCCTGCCTTTGCTCTTGTCTGTGTCATTCAACATCAAAGACTGTTCGGTGGAGAGGGACTCCCTGTTGGTGTTGCGAGAGCGAGGGTTGGAAGCAGGGAGACCGAGGGGCAAGTCGCGGGATTCGAAGTCGACACCATCAGACTTGATGACAACAGTCTCCTCCTCTTCAGCTTGAGACTCCTTTTCCTTCTGGCCAGCCATTTCAGCATCTTCTTCGAATAAGTCGCCCTCCGCAGACTCGGCCACTAGCTCTTCCTCTCCTTCTGCAGGGTTGTCAAACTTCCATTTATGAAGAGCGGATTCAGCGGCCAGAATACGTTCCTTAGAACCATACTCAGCAAGGTTGCGAGCTGTTCTTGCTGTCCTGACATTTTCGATGTTTGTGTTCCCGCATATAGCACATCCTGACCCTTTACCATTTGTGAAGAAGAATTTTGGCGAGTCTTCATGGCAGTCATGGAGAGGCAAAAAACTTCTTATAACAGGTCTGAATGGGGGCGGCTTTTGAAAGATGACACTGTTTTCCTTGATTCCAGGCAGGAAGAAGGTGAAATCGTCGTCGTCTCGCTCTCGCTCCAGCTTGTTTGACTTGGTGAGCGCAGTACCTCTGCCAGTCTTTGACTGGAAGTCGTTGCGCTGTTGTGACTTTGAGTCTTGAGATTCCTCCTCAGCATCTTTTGAGAATTTGACTGGGTTCTCTACCATTACACCGGGAAAGTCATCGTCAACAAGTTGGTCCGCAAACAACTTTCCATCCAGATCGTCGAGCATGCCCTGCGACTTGTCCATGAGACGTCTTCCGTTTGCAGTGGTCGTCTCAACAGCTCTTGTCAAGTACCAATGATGCAAGAGACCATCGGCGGCCCTGGCCAAACTCTTTCGATGAGTTAGGACGATATTGCTCGCTCAGGAGTTGTCAAGCTTACCTTTGCTCTTGTACGATCATCCACACAGTAGGCAAGGGGTATGACGCATCGAATATCATAGTATGGTGGCGGGGAGTTTGCAAGGATCGAACGCAGACATTTTTCGGCTAGCGAAAGGCGTCCATCGTTGATCCAATCTACGACTCTGTTGATATGTGTAGACCAATCTGTGGCTGGCATGGTTGTATCTGCTGTTGCTAAATTCTCAAAGACGCAAGAAGCAATAAGCGAAGGAGTCTCGTCTTCTGTTTGTGAAATTCGGGATGCGCGATTGTCGAGGCGCAAACAAAAACAATCCCGCCGTCTCGCAATCGCTCGAATTCTCCGTCTCTCACTTGTAATCTGGTAAGGCGAAGTTCTTCTGCTTTTCAATCGTCTTTTTTTATCGTTTCTTTGCCATGGAAGATCGACTTGGACGACTCTTCTCTGTCACTCTGTTTTGTTTCTCTTCCCAGTGCTCTTCTACTTCGTCTCGTGTGATTCTTCTTCTATCTTTTCATGAACCACTGAGAGCCATTGCTTTGTGTACTCTCTCTGACAATCACCTGTTTCTGAGAGCTTCATGTAGTGTGATAATCTATCCTGGAGTGTCGTCGGGAGAGTGCAATTCATGCTGAAGTGTATTACGATCGGTAGTCTAGAAGATTGAGCGACTAGTACTTGTTACCCAAGTAGATAGTGTCATGAAGACATCATGTGTAACATAATTGTATATCTCCATAGCTTTTGTATTCATTTGCGTCTGTCTGAGAGATGAGAACAAGATGGTATACCAAGAGGAGGGGGTTTGATAGCCAGATCATGGATCTAAGAGTGTATTCTGGCCTATGCTAGAGGATATCGTCTTAGTTTTTGGATGGAAGGAAAATAGGTTAAAGGCATATGTGGCCCTCGCAACAAGCTCTCGCAACAACAGTCTATAAGAAGACACGATAGAATTTGATCCCCAGCATCCGCCCACTGAAAGCTCGCATCAATAAGAGCTCTCAGCGAACGTCCAAATCAAGAATGCAATGTGATAGAGTATCAAAGGACTTGCATTGATATCAGAGATATAAGGCTCAAAGCAGTCTTTCCCGTAGAGACCTTGTATAACAAAAAGCTATTAAAATGCATAATACAATCCGATTTCATATGCTTATCTAGAGAGGGTGCAAAATCAAGGCTCTCACTGGACAAACAATATTTCTAAGAACTATTCTGCATTTTTATAGTACATCGAATAAGACAGAGTAGCATCGGAGACATCTTGCCTAGGCAGGAGGAGCCTTTCTCTCTTATACACTCTCCCTATGATAGGAGGTTATCAAAAGGCACAATAAAGTCTGGATTACTATGTTTGTCCACAGGGAGCGTGCAAGAACCAAGGCTGGCACGTCTCTGTTAGAATCTTGACTATAGAAATGCACAATATCATCCACTCCTGATAGCATCGGCTGAGAGCGTCCATCTCAGGGGTTGACTATAGTATATCAAATACTCGAGTACGTATGTCTAAGAAGAACTGTCGACGACTCTTCGTCATAGAGAGAGTTCTGAATTTTTTCGCAGGATTGCCGATGGAGAAAGGCTCTAGCAGCATACCAATACTGGTCAGGCATCCAGTCGTACAACATGACTTGACTATAATCAGTCGCTGACAAACTTGTCTTGATTTGGTTTCACAATGAGCGAGTTTTGACGCATCGAAGAGATAAGCATATTTGCTCTTACTACCATGTCAGACGGCCCCTCACACTTGCTCGATTTACAGCTGGATGGTATCGAGCAACTGCATCGAAAGCATATATTGCGTAGCAGACCAGAAGAGGAAGCAAGCGAGAGGAAGAGGGGAGGTGGTGCAATTATGCAAGTTGCACACAAGCGGATGCTGAAGAAGCCGACGGAGTAAAAGGCGGGGTTGTACGGGCGTCTTCATCTTGGGGAAGGCACTGACGACGGCGTCTTACATAAGTCTTGCTTAGTGATCACGGCCAGTTAAGCCAACCCGACAACCAAAGACGAGGTAAGTTAAGCAACCAATTTGTCGCCATATATCACCGCCGACATGGCCTCTACCGAGAGCGCAACACTGACACGCGCAGTCATCCATTCTGCGACGCCGGCAGCGCGACCACAACGACGACCATGTCTTCGGCTGCGGTAAGTGCTAATCATCAACCCGAGTCTAGGCACGCATTGCTGACCGAGCATACAGGACTCGCAAGCCTTTGAGATGAGTAAGCCGGCTTTTCCTTCTCGTCCATCTCAAACAGGAACTGACTGCGCACGCCTCCAGGTCTGCGCGACCAACTCATTGCAGCTCAAAACAACCATGCCCCTCCTCAACCACAGCAACCTCACCAGCATGCTGCTCCCACCACCTACGCCGCTCACCAGTCTCATCAACCACCTCCACACCACCCCCACGATCCAGTCATGGCCATCCAGCCATACGCCATGACCCATGACAGTCCCGATCTGGGCCACCCTCATGCCGACCCCGAGGATCCCAACACACAAGGACCTGCTGCTGGCAAGAAGGGACGGGCCCAGCGCGAGCTTTCCAACACAAAGCGTGCTGCTCAAAACCGCGCCGCCCAGCGCGCCTTCCGCCTGCGCAAGGAGCAGCACATCAACAAGCTCGAGGAAGACCTGAAGCACTATCTAGTCATGGAGGAGAACTACAAGTCCCTTCAACACGAGAACTTGGCTTTGAGAAACTACATTTCCCTTCTGCAGTCCAAGTGTTCGGATCAGAACATCGAATTCCCACCTGCACCCGAGCAGGGCCCTATGCGAACTGCCTCACTCTCGGACAACCAGCCTTCGCATCAAGAGCAAGGACCTATCTATCATCCTGTGCCCGATCAGCAACCTGCTCAGCATGATCAGCACCCCCATCACGAACAACATCGCTATCCCGACCCCTCTCCTACACAGAGTCATGGCGTACCGTCTCATGTCTATCCTCAACCCACACATGACCAGCATCAACACCACCAACACGAGCAGCCTCCTAATGCTCAGCCTGCACACCAAGGCCCTGCCAACGACTCCATTCCTGCTGCCGCCATAAGTCAGCTTCAGGCCGCTGCCGCTCAAGCAGGTACTATGGATCGTCCACGCTCTCCACCCCAAACACAGCATGATCATCACCAATCTCATCCTCAAGACCCTCAATACGTGCGTGCAAGTGAGTATCCTACTCACAAACGCGCCAGACTTGATTCACCTTCTCACCAGCCACGTAAGTACCCATGTTTTAATACATTTTTCTGACATCCACTAACTCAAGACAGAGGCACTGAGCGACAAGCCAGACGCTTAGAATGCGTTCGGTATCTTGCCAGATGGATTCGTCGACATGACCCACTTGAATCAGAAGCCAGAGTCTTCCGACAACTTCGATGAGCTGTTCGGCGAGGATGTTTCATACGAGGGCTGCGGAGTCGGCTTGCCTTCAGGTGTTTTGGCAATCAATGATCAGTGCGAATCACTGGCTGACTGGGCTCTCTAGCTATCACCAACTTTGTGGCGTTACAAGCGTTGTTTTTTTCATACGTACATTTGAGCTCAAATCATTCATGATTGAGCTTACTAACGGTGGGTACATACATTGCTGAGGCAAACGGGGTTTGTTGTTAGCGGGTTTCTCGCGATTGCTTTTCATTTTTTTTCATTTCTTTTCTACTTTGCTCCTACGGCATTGTTGATGTGCCCTTTTTATGCTACACACTAATGATTACGAAGCTCACATAGACACAGCGACGGCGCTGAATGGCAGTCCACATTGTTTTGATTCAAACTTTGAAATTCAGTTACCTGCTACTGTATGTTGCATTTTGTTTCGTAATGTTGTTATTGTCGAGCTCGGATTTGATTTGCTTAGTATCTGGCAAGACTGTAACATGAGTCTCGTCGTCATTTGCGCTTCTTGACCTCATTGTGATGACCACGGCTGGGGATAGCTTTATGTGGTACATGGTCAATTCTCCTTTCATAAAATCACTAGTCTCTGGTCGTTCGAGGGAAGGCAGTTACACCATGTGTTTTCTGCAGATATGCTCACGAGAACCGAACTAGTAGATACGCAAAATGTCATGGTGATCAGAACTTGTTGGATTGGTATGTGCATCTTAATGAGGCAGCAAGTATGGTCTGATCGTCGAGTATCTGGTCATTATAGCTAACCATCTACAAGCAACAGCAATGATACGTCCCATATCCACTTTAGCAATCTCACATCAGCCTCAATGCACAACGAGATCATCATCCTCGATTCAAATCAACTATCTTGATCTCTCACTACTTCAGACACACTTCAATGTCCACTGTTCTCTGGCATAGTCTCGACATCAGCGACTGGATGACTCGATACCTCAAACATATTGATAGTCTTTGCATCCGACCCAAACTTTTCGGGCAGAGAAGTCTCCTTGGAAAGTGATGGTGGAGGGTCTATTCGCTGTCCAGATGGTGGTGGATGATCTGCATCCGGAAAGTTTTCTTGCGGTTGTGTTGCATCGTGGTAGCCTTCCGGTAGATCCTTCTCTGGCTCGAGGTGGGCTTGTGGTTCGTCTGGTTTATCGACTTCCATGACGTCTTGTTGGTGTGTCTCTGCTTCTTTGGTGTCGTTATCTGATTCTTTCTTTTGCTGCGCTTCTTGTTTGTTCCTCCCTTGCCTCGCCTGCTCAATCAAGCGTGTAAAATCGTCCTTATTTCCAGTACTCCACGCTTTAGCGTCAAAGTCCTTTTTCATAACCTGATTGCTCGTGCCGAATTGATCTGGTTCGCGACCAATACTTCGATCCCACTTTTTCAATTCGTCGAGGAGTTCTCGTTTTGAGCGTGGGGCTCCTGCATCAACGTTTGCGTTCCAAAGATTTACCCACTCGGTGTGACGGCGTGAGAGCAAGGTTTTGGAACCTGTGGAGGGTATACCGAGTTCTGTGAGTTTCTTGCGTAGGGCTTTGTCGTTGAGGAGGGAGTAGTTTAGTTCGGCGAGGCGGTCTGGGATTGGTTTTGGAGTTGCTGACGGTTGTGGCGTTTGTGTTGTGGAAGAACGTGGGGGGTTTCTTTTTTGTTGCGAGGGCGATGTGCAGGCTGAGGTTCCGATGTGGTTGAAGACAACTTCTTCTTTCATTCGTGTTTGGCAGATTGGGCAGGCTACTAGTCCGTCGTCTGGTGTTGGTTGTCTTTCCGGTTGAGTGTTGCCGTTTTCGGTGTATTCGCCGTCGCTGCCCTCACCGTCGGGTCCATCAAAGGTTGCGGGTTGCTGATCGACTTGTTGTGTCCTCTTGCTCTGACTTCTTGTAGTGCGCACAGTCAAGTCACTCCCACCACTGTGTCTTTCCGTCCTCCTTCTCTTGCTTGGTCGAGTCGGTGCATCCTCCTTCTCCTTCTTGTCTTTTGTCGCAATCTCCAGCGCAACAGTTCTAGCCGTCTTGAATGCGCCCACCACTTCTTCCAACGCCCAATTCCTGCGCAATTTGCTGGCTTGATCGTTGGCGCGACATGCTGGACACTTGCCATCAACAGACAAACAGCGGCGAATACAAATACTGCAGAACGTATGCGAGCAAGTCGTGACCATTGGCGTGGTGAAGAAGTCCTTGCACACTTGACATCGTAGCGAATTCTCGAGTGCCGCAAAGGGTATGAGAGAGGTGTTCAACCAATCGCTGGGATCTGAAAGGCTGTGATCCATGGTTCGTTCGAGAAGTTGCTGGTATGCGAATGGCGAGAGTCGAGGTGAAGAGAATCAAGGTTCGAGAGAGTGCGACGCGCCGATGCACGCGACCCTTTGTTCGCGCTTTCCTTTTTGAGCCGTTATTGATTCATCGTCACTTCTGAGGTTCAACACATGTGCCTTAACCATCCAAATTTGCCAATTCCACAGGTTATAAGATATCCATATTCATATAACTCGCTCTCTATTGACAAGCTTCATTCCATCGCTATCCAGAAGTCCATTCCATCGTGCTCATTCATGTGAACAGTCATCACTTCATTTCCAAATCATTCAAATCATTGTCCGTTCGTGCCTGCGACATCATATATCAAAATTCCATCATCAACTTGCAGGACTTGTTGTTTTGGTTGACGTACCGACAAATACCACTTGTACACTCGCCAAAACTACAGAAGCCATGAAAATCTCAATCCGGTTGGCTGATGTGAAGAATGCCAAACAAATACTGAATGTTGCGCTCCAGAGTCCGATGAAGATCAATCTCCAGATGAGTACGGGAATGTAGTAGAGAACGATGATACTGGCGGTAGGAAGTAAAGAGGCGAATAAGATGCTGATGTAGAAGGCCAACTTTTCCAGTATCTCTCCTCGGTACATATGACCACCAAACTCTGCATCTTCTTGCAATAATCTGTGACCAAATAGTACGTGGAAGCGTTGCACGACTTTACTTCTCAATAGATTGGTGAAAGAATCAGGCGCGACATGTCCAGATAAACTGACGAGATCCGTTTGTGTTGCCTTTGCTCTTTCATGTGCTCTTGCTCGTTGTTGATCCGTCTCGTATTTTGCCTTCTCATCAACACTCAAACTCCAGATTGTGTTTTCGGGGTGATGTAACCATTCTTGCTCGTTATTGTGACCGTGAATTTCGCTATCGCAGATAAATTCTCGAAGACCTCGCACTTCACCGTGGGTTGGGCGTGGAAGGCTATACAGCTTGTGTTGTTGAATCAAGATCTCGTCTTGAAGAGACTTTGTCAGTAACGATGTGGATACGCAATGCGTAGCAGACTGTTGAAAGATGTATCAAGTGTTGGATGTCAGGAAGGCATCACTCACTGTATTCCTTCAACAACCTGCGATTCTCCTCGTACAACTTATATCGAGAACGAGCTCTTGAGCCCTCTGGAGCTACTCGACCATTGTGGATGCCTTGTAACATCAATGTCAGTGTTCAGGAGTGTACCCGCATAGAATCATACCTCGCATGCTGAATTGTAGCTGTCTCAAATCTTGATCTCTTTGATCATCCATCTCAGTCTCATAAAGCTCTTCCTCAACATCCAACAACTCCGCCTGAAGATACAGCAGGTTTCTTGCATTGAGCTCAGAAAACCGTCGAAAGATGGCGAAACCAGGACGCTCGCCAATAAATCGTGCTAGTTTGGGATATCCTTGTAGAGCAGGTCGTTCACGAACAGAGTTTTGACGTAACAGGCCTGGTGATACGAATGTTGACTCGGTGTTGCATGTGTTGTATGATATCGGCGAGAAATGGACAGAAGAGCTTGCGGCAGAATTGGTTCTCGAGTCTTTGCCAACAGCTTGGACATTCGTTGAGATGCGAGGTTTGTCTGTTGGTTCAATGACAGGAAGCTCAAACCTCTCGCTGGCCATTGGTGGCGGAGTATGCTGACTATTGGTTCCGAAGAAAAGGCAACCAGAAAAGGATAGAGATAGGTTAAGAGTTGAAAATAGAAAGTGGAAAGAAGGAAAAGTGTCACACAAGCATCCTACCTCTAGACACAGCCTATCTGCACGAGTTGCCGCCCCACCTTGTAATGCCAATGATTGGATGCGACATGCATGAACAGCAGTGTTCTCCACCTCGCAGCAAAGGGCTGACATTTGACCCGCCAAGAGCAGTGCCTCGTCGCCTGAGTGGTGTTGATTGAGAAAGCACCGGTGAAGGGAGGTGGCAGGACTTGCATGAGGCTTTCCTAATGTGGTGTTCAGTATGAAAGATTCGCCGCTTGGTATATGTGCTACGCCCACATTGCTGCAACTTTCAGCCAAAGGCTTGCTTTAGTGCTTATTAACACGACCCAGCTGCGTCTCTTATGGAGCAAAATAGATTGCATTCCATTACGCTGATGATCAGTGGTCAAAACCCGCCATTGCTATCGATAGTCGTCGCAATCGAGCTTCGCCATGATTTGCCTTAGCACAATATTGACGGCAGTGCCTCGTGGCTTAGAGGATGGCGCAGAGTAGGAATACATACTTATAAGACCTTGAATGTGTAATTGGATCTCCTCTTAACCTCTTAGTTCTTATCGGCTCTCATTCTTGTTTCACAAAGAAGAAAACTGCAAGCTCCCACGAATATGGATCCTCAACAATTGACACCCGCACTGTCTGTCGACGACTCACCATCCCTATCCGATAGCGAATCTTCATCCGGGATCCCGGCAGAACAAGTAGACATAATCAGAAGTATTGTCGAAAAATGGCACAAGAAGCCCTTACAAATAGCCAACGATATTGTCTCAGCATTGGTACTGTAACCTAGCTCCGGCATCACACATTGAGGACTAATAAACCTTCTAGGAAGGCGGCGACCACACACACATCCCCTTGATCGTCCGCAACGGAGACAATCAAGAGGTAGTCGTCTGGGCAAAATGCGACACAGGAGCATGCGCAAACTTCATAACCATGGCTCTAGTCCGCAAGCTCAAACTCGAATACAACCTGCAAAAAATCGACGACTACGAAGCTGCTCAAAATATCGAGTCCAGTCCTCGCGATCACCTAGGCGTTGGTCTGATCAAAAAAGTGTGCAGTTTTGAAGACAGGGAAGTCAGCATCAACTATGTCTTGCCCATCACTTTTCAGACTGGAAAGTTTAGGAAGCAGCATGAGAATGTTGAGTTTGAAGTCTTGGAGATTGGTGATGGTGTTACCAGTCCTGCTTCTAACGAGAGGACTGATCTCTTCCTCGGCGCCAGTTGGTTGTTCAAGAATGAAGTGTTCATGTTGAGGAAGAGCTATTATGTGGATCCGCCAAAGGATTTGCAGGTAGTTGAGCCGGTCCCCTTGAGCGACTCTGAGTTGACACCAATTGGAAGACCTGCAAGTAGTGTCTACATTCCAAGAGGCACTCCTTCAATCAGGCTCAACGCCAGCCCGGCACCTCCTAGGCTACCGAGAGGACGTATGGTATGATAGTGGCGGCTGTTTTGACAGTATAACTGGTATCTCATGATGTAAAGAGTATGTGGGAATTGTTCGAGATTTGTGGTTATTGGATAGATTTGCTCAACAGCTTTTGTATGGTATTTGGTTGGCGTACTCTACAACCTTATCGTCGTTTCTCTCTATCAGGCTAATGGTTCGGCATATGTGCAACACTCCATGGTTCCAACATTCTTGCGTACATCTTGCCTCTCAATCGACTCCGGATTTTCGTGTTCCTGGATTGTCGAACTGTCTGGACGGTCGACCATCACGAGGTCCAGAAGGTTGGTCAATGGCTTGTCTCGTCCGTTCTTGAACACTGCTGGTCTGAGTGTCTAGACGGCTGATTGGTAGTAGACATGTGGTCCACTATTGTCGTTGAGCATGCAAGCCTGTTATCTCTCTAGGCTCTGCGTATTTCTTGTTGTCTGCATCTGAGTGACCCGTTCGACTCATCCTGTCATCTCGACATCGGTAGCCTTGGCCACTTCTTGCTTGCTAGCATCCGTAGTCTTGATTTCGGCAGCCTCCCTAACAGCTTCGGCGAGCACACTTCTTGAAAGACCAGCAGCATCAACAGCACGATCGACCAATGTCTCAAAGCCTTCTCCAGCATCGCCCTTGACCCACAATTCTGTGAGTTCGTCTCTTGACTGGAGATGAGCGACCACGGCTGCAGCGCGCAGATCATTGTGTTCGCTCGGACAGGGATCCAGCACCAGTTCACCCTTGCCTTCACCAGCGACTGCGGCGACACCACCAGAAACAAGATCAACGCAGTCGATTCCAGCATCCACAAGGGCAGCACTTGCAGCAGTAACGCAACCAGCCAGCACATTCATCAAGCCTACACCTCCAATGTTTTTCTTGCTGGCATCGTCATCACGCCACCAGTCATCCTCCTCACTTTCCAGGACGGTGATTACAACCTCTGCTGCAGATTTGGGCCAGCGCTCGCCAATCACCACACCTCTTAATGCTGTCTCTAGATGAAGTCCAAGATCTCTTTCCGCAGTATCACGAAGATAACCTCTTCTTTGACGACTTGCAAACGGCGCAAACTTGACGTGTGTGCTGAGAAGTAGATTCGGGCTGAAAGCGGCGGTGCGAGGAAGTGGTCGTGGACCATGGACAGTGCAAGTAAGTTTGAGAGTGCCACTCTGGGCTACAAGTGTTGTTCTGGGAGCATCGGTAGAAGGATGAAGTTCGAAGTAGGCGGATCCAGAAGCTGATGGCACAAGACCTGTTTGTAGGAAGATTTTACGAGGCGTGGATGAGGATCGTTGACGAGTTGGTCGTTGTGATGATGTTTCTATGGTGGGGACGAAGATGGGTGCAGATGTACCGCCTGCAGGCGCATTGGTACGACGACGGTCAGCCATGGTAATTGATCTTTGAGTGAATTGTCGAGTTGTTTGGACTGCAGTGCCTCTCTCGATGATTTCTTGATCTGCTTCTGCTCCAACTTCGGCAAGAAGCGTGACGTCCGCGCCAGATGGTCCAAGCTTCGAATTTTCTGCTACAACCTGAAATCGCTTTGCGACTTTCTTCCTTTTCCCTCACCCACTTTCTGCCTCTTTGCGCGCTTTACTGTCAACAACATGCGACACCGCTGGCGGCTTGCTATGTTTTCTTTTCCTCTTTTGCGTAAGTCTTATCCTGCAACATCACTGTGGTTAGGAAGAAACTCCAACACAACTAGTTGGCGATCAACCCTCGGGGTTTCCTGAGCCATAAACTAACATGCACTACCATCTGAACCACATTCCTCTACACTTCTTGACACATCACTTGGTATTCAGACTTGAATCTGTGCTGACCTGCGCAAAGTCTTCTAGTTTCTTGTTTCAGCTTCATCTGTCTTCAGACATTCAGAGTTCTTCCACTCGCTGCATAAAAGTCGTGCTCACGTGGTGGAAGAACTCTTCAACTCTGCAATGGTAAGCTATCAACTCTCTTCACTTCTACACACCAATCCCGCCAAAGGGTTTTTCAGGATGATTGTATTTTTATTTCAGTTCTGCTACTCAGTAAATCATGCGGATACTTATACACCAAAGCTTACCTTGTCTGATCCACAAATACACCTTTTGGCTTTTCCTCACATTACTTCATCAGGATTTTTTCTTGATCAACTTTGCTAACAAGCATCAAAAGACAGATATGAACCGTCTGAAAAGCATCTCTTTGATACACGTCCAAAGGGTAAGCTATCTTCCTCCAACTTCACCACCACACACATACCCTACCCCTTTCACACCAACACCACACAACGCAATGATGACACCTAGTCAATCCATTCAATGAAGTTTACCTATACCCGCCGAGCCCCCCTCCCTGATACCCTACCTGTGTTTCAAGTCCAGGAATGACGGGTTGTGGAGTTGCAATTAAAAGCCTCTAGTAGCTCGTCCAGAGCCAAACAGGTTGTAATGGGGCTTCCGTGTATCGGATGAGTTCACTCGTCTTGGGTGAACGATTCTGGTGCCGGCGGGAAGGGCTTGAGTAAAGACGGCTTTCTGAGTTTCTGCGTTTCTCTTCAAAACAGTTTATCGTTTCGATGGTTCAGCAGTATTAAAAGGTCAACTTTGCTGACTTTTTGATTCTAAAGTAGGTATGAATTTTTTTGGTGTGTCGAGAGGCGGCACTGTCGTGATTCAACATTCCGGCTGGCCAGTTTATATAGCTTGTTAATCGTAATCATTTTTCCATCCACTTCTTTTCCTCGCAATTGTCAGTTGTGCTTTGCGTCCATCCATGTCGATGGCTTTTTCGTTCTCAGCCTCTGCTGTCAATTCTATTCCCCCAGCTCTTCGTCACTGAGGAGCGATCTTGTATGTGGTGCTTGCTTCTACTCTTCCCTATCGAGTGCTCGTGTCACTGCATTCAGGAATTCATCAAACCTCGTCTTCCATATCATGTGCAAAGTCCCTTGTTTCGAGAGCCTCAAGGGCTGAAGAGACACTCGATATGTCGAAACATCTCAGTCAGGAGTACCTTCGCAACATTGTCGGCGGCAACATGACTCTCCTGGTTACATCAACTTGTATCGAGATGTCTGGGAAATGAACAATAAAGTGATCGTTTATAACATAATTGTACATTTTACATCTCTAATAATCAAGACAAAATGTATCCACGACAGTTTCTTCTTTCTGCTGTCGTGCGATATCCCATAATCGCCATGCAAAGTATTCCCTTCCAAGCCGATTAATAAAAACATGTGGGGTTCTCTAGTAAGTGGTATTGAAAAAAAAGAAGATGATAGGAAAAGAAAAAACAAGAATGATCATCGCTTATGCGTTCATGGGCTTGCGTCCAACCATGAGGTACATGGGAGTGAAGAGCTTCTCTCTGCCACCAGCGACAAGAGCATCGCCGGCAATAGCCAATGAGTCGGCAGTCTTCTGGGTACCCTTAGGGGCAAGACCGAATCTCTCAAGAGTGCCAACAAAGTTGTGTGCGGTCCAGCGACCAAGTTTGGTCATACGGGCAAGTGTAGGGAAATCCCAAATGCTGCTCATGTACTTGAGCTGACCAGAAAGAGGCCAGTACCAGGGGTAAGGGTCGTCACGCTCTGCAAGATCCTCGTTGATTTCGAGCTCAAATCCAGCGGCCTTCATGGCGGCAAGGGCGACCTCAATCTTCTCCATGTTGGAAATACCATCACCGACCTCGATACCGAGACGAATCTCACGGTGGTGAGGGTTGTCGTTGTCGTAAGCATCAGTCATGAGCCATTCGTAAACACCGAAAACACCGCCGGGCTTGAGGACGCGGAAGATTTGAGAGTAGATACCCTCGAGCGAAGGAGCGTGGACGGTGGCCTCGATGGCGTAAACAGCGTCGAAAGTGTTCTCGGGGAAAGACATTTGCTACAAGATTGTCAGTCGTGGAAATTGAAGCTTGAATCTTGCAAAACGCACCATGAAATCACCCTTGACAAAGTCGAGCTTGTGCGAAAGACCCTCCTTTGCAGCGTAGTGGGTAGCTCTCTCAATCTGGTAGTCATTGTTGTTGAGACCGGTAACGTTTACACCAGAGAACTTGACAATCTCTCTAGCAGGGCCACCAACACCACAACCAACGTCCAAGACCTTCATGTTATCCTTGAGGTTCATGACGTGGGCGAGGTAGTGCTCGTGACGGGCGACAGCTTGTTTGAAAGGTTCGCCATATGCGAAACGGCAGAAGTGGAAGGATTGACCCCAACCATACTCGTAAAGGTCGGTAGCCAGGTTGTAGTAGTGACGAGTGAGGGTAGCGTATTCAGCTCTTCTAGCCTGTTCAGGGGTCAGTATGAGGCCAATTGCAAGACACGAGTGTTCTTGATTGACGCACCTCTCTGATCTCGGGAGTCTCGTCCTTTGCGGCCTTGTTGTCCCAGTGCTTGAAGTACTCATCAACAGCAGCTTTTTGACCATCTGCACCCTTGCTCAACATGGCGGCAAAACCACCTCTCTTCTGGGCAGAAGTGCCGTGCATGACCTTGTTGAAGGCAGCATCGCGCGAGTGGTCTTCTTGTTCAAGCGAATGAGGAGCCATTATTGTTGTTGTGTCGAGAGAAAGGGGAAGGTGTAGAAGAAGAGAAAGACACTACAAAAGAGTATAATTGAAGATGCGGTTGAACGCGAAGAGAAGAGTTGATGGAGAAGAGGAAAGTGGACTGCACAGCTAGTTGGGGCAACGAAATGGCAGCAAGCACTAAAATAATTATAAAGGGGTGGCTCTTTCCATAAACATCGTACGAGACGAATCGCGCTGGGGCGTACCTGCGTCTGGGGACACGCAATTTTGGCTTGCCCTTAGCGCATCTCAGAGTCCTCACCGCGCCTCACCCAAATTTCCCGCCGCGGCTCTCACATGCTTACGGAGACCGTGGATTCCGGCCTATCGATTGCGGAGAGACAACGGAGGTGTCTGGAAGAAGTGCTAGGTTGAACTTCGGCAAGGTCATCGTCACTTTGGTTGCCATCTGCGACTGGCCTTCGAGATTCAGCTTCTGCTTATACAAGCAGCCATCATTTTCTCGACTTCGACCTGCGCGCTTGTCGCATCACCTCCACAATCCATCGACCACTTCCAGCGTTTTCCGCGACTTCGATAATACTACTTTCAACATCCTAGACCAGCTATCCCCATGCCTCCCAAGCAAGATCTGAACCGTTCAGGATGGGAGTCTACCGACATGCCCTCAGCCTGTGAAAAGTGCCTTGGCGACAATCCTTATGTTCAAGTCTTGAAAGAAGATTACGGTGCTGAATGGTGAGTTTCTTACCCTTGCGCATAAACATCGAGTCTCTACTAACACGACGCAGCAAAATCTGCACTCGTCCATTCACAGTATTTCGTTGGAAGACCGATCGCACAGCCCGCCAAAAGCGTACAAATCTTTGCTTGACATGCGCTAGACTGAAGAACTGCTGTCAGTGCTGTATGCTTGATTTGAGCTTTGGACTACCTATCGTTGTACGCGACGCCGCCTTGAAGATGATCACACCTGGACCCAACAGCGAGATCAACAGAGAATACTATGCGCAAAATCACGAAAAAGAGATTGAGGAGGGTAGAGGAGCTATTGAGGCTTATGAACAGACGGATGAAAAGGCTAGAGATTTGCTGCGCCGACTCGCCCAGAGCGAGCCGCATTACAAGAAGCAGAGAAGATTGGAAGAGGAGGGTGCTGCATCAGGACAAAAGATGATTGAGGGACCATCTTCAGAAGGCTCCAGACCTGGACCTATTCGCACAAAAGACTCGAGGCCAGCAGGATACGGACCTCCATCACGTCCTGTTAAGGGCGCATCGAGAGCACGCCCTTTCCCGAACACAGCAACTTTACCACCACAAACACAAGACATCCTACCGCCAGCAGACAAGAACGTCATGTCGCTTTTCGTCACAGGTGTCGAAGATGACCTTCCCGAACACGAAATCCGCGTCTTCTTCTCACAGTTTGGAGCACTTCGTTCGCTCATCTGTTCGCATCGTTCACACTGCGCCTTCATCAACTACATGACCAGGAATACTGCAGAAGCTGCTGCTGCTGCATGCCAAGGAAGAGCTGTTGTTAAGGGCGTACCACTCAGAGTGCAATGGGGCAAGCCTAAGACATTGGACAACATGGACAGAGACGCTCGCATGGCGAACGCAAGAGCTGGCCGTGAGACAAATGCAGCCGTCAAAGCAGCTTCAGCTACCAGGCCGGCAATTGCTGCTGGTCCCTCGTCAGGAGCTGGACCATCTGACAACGCCGACAACTTTGATCTGGTCGCTCCTCCGCCTGGATCAGAAGATGTTCAATACGCGAGTTTGGCAGGCGAGTAGGTTCGTCCCCAGTCAAACCAAGAGATTGAGAGAATTGGGATTCGACAGGAAAGCATGGCGTTTTGAGGCTTCGTTCCTTTTTCGATGAACAAGGTTGAAACAGGCAGGGGTATCATATATTGTTACATATCAAATCAGAGAGCAGCGCTTGACCTCTGCGAAAGACTTTGTGGTTCCTTTGAACTGCTTGACAGACTCATTGTCGCCCTTCTCGGTGTGGTCGTGAATTCGCAATTCTGTTTGGTGGTATCGTGTCAGTGGGAGTCCGGATGGTTCAGTCGTCAAATGTGGGAGCAGCCTGGACTCACTGTAAGTCTCGGATTCTTCCTTGTCGGTTGCGCCTTGTACTACATTTTCCCTCAGGATCTGAGCCACTCCTTGGGCATGTTCAACAGCCTTCTCTGCTTCGATGCTGCCAGCCTTGATGCCGCGGTTCTGGTCGAATGAGTCTCGTGCGAATCTACGGGAGTTGTATAGTGTGCTGTCGTCGCCTTGAAGGAGGATGCTGTGTTAGTGACGTGGGTCGAATGCTGGAGTTGGAGGCAATGGACGGATACCTTGGAAGGCGATGCGGGTTGCGCGCAAGAGGTTGCGGTATGTCGACAGAACGACTGTCTTGTTGTGGGTTACAAGTTGTGCCGACATGTTATCTAGGTCGAGTAAGTGAATGCGTAGGAATTGTTTCCTGGCTGTGACAATAAATTATTGCTGGTTATGATGGAGAGACTCGGACGGCGATGGCGTGCCAAGCTCGATTCCCCGGACCAAAAAATCGAGACTTCGTCCGCAGATTTTGAGCCAGCGCGAGTCCTCGTCCTCCCTTTGTATCTACACATATCACTATCAATATGTCTGTTACTCAGATCAACAAGGCTCTGCCTACCCTTCCTGCCGGCTGGTCCGCCGACAAGGACTTCAAGGCTGTTGGCAAGCTTTCTGCTGCCGCTCGTCGCAGCGTTGAGCCCGTCGGCCCTTACTTCCTGGCCCACGCTCGCAGAGTACGATCGCTTCCTTTGCTCCAATCTTGAAAACATACTGACTCCCAATCCAGACTCGCCACAAGCGCACTTTCTCCGAGGATGACCGTATCCGCGCCCAGGAGAACGTCAAGAAGGTCGAGGACGAGGATGCTGGTTACATCAGTGAGCCCGAGGACCCTGCCATGCTTGCCCGTGAGGCCAAGGACTGGAAGGTATGTGCCATATACTCCAATTCTACATCGTACACATCTAACACCCATCCAGAGCCAGGACCACTACGCCGTTCTCGGCATAACAAAGTACCGCTGGAAGGCTACCGAGGAGCAAATCAAGAAGGCCCACCGCAGAAAGGTCCTCAAGCACCACCCCGACAAGAGAGCCGCTGCTGGTGGTAACGAGGACGACAACTTCTTCAAGTGCATCCAGAGAGCCCACGAAATCCTCAGCGACCCCGTCAAGCGTCGCCAATTCGATTCCGTCGACGAGGCTGCCGAGGTCGAGCCCCCATCCAAGAAGCAGACCCAGAAGGGCAACTTCTACAAACTTTGGAGCAACGTCTTCAAGGCCGAGGGTCGTTTCAGCAAGGTCCAGCCCGTCCCCAAGCTCGGTGACGAGAACAGCACCCGCGAGCACGTCGAGAACTTCTACAACTTCTGGTACAACTTTGACAGCTGGAGATCCTTCGAGTACCTTGATGAGGATGTTCCTGATGACAACGAGAACCGTGATCAGAAGCGTCACGTCGAGCGCAAGAACAACAACGCCCGCAAGAAGAGAAAGGCCGAGGACAACCAGCGTCTGCGCCAAATGGTCGACGAGTGTCTGTCTCTCGACGAGCGTATCAAGAAGTTCAAGAAGGAGGAGCACGCCCAGAAGAACAAGAAGAGACTCGAAAGAGAGGCCGAGGCCGCCAGAGTTGCCGAGGAGGCAGCAAAGGCCAAGGAAGAGGAGGCTCGTCTTGCAAAGGAGAAGGAAGAGGCCGAGAAGGCAGCCAAGGTCGACTCAAAGAAGGCAAAGGAGGCAGCCAAGAACGCCGCAAAGAAGAACAAGCGTGTTGTTCGTGGTGCCGTCAAGGATGGCAACTACTTTGCCGAGGGCGATGCCAGCCCTGCTCAAATCGACCAGGCCCTCAACGATGTTGATGCCATGATTGCCAAGCTTGAGGTTGACGACCTTGCCGTTTTCAAGAGCAAGCTCGACGGCAAGACTGATGCAAAGGAGATCAAGACCCTCTTCACCGAGGAGGCTTCTCGTCTCGGCATGTCTGACCTCAAGTCCCTGGCTTAGGTCAATTTCTGTTTTCCTCTATAGACTTTTCGATTTTTACAAAAGCATAAGAAAGGGGGATAGATGGTATTATGATCTGACACAAATCCAACTTATTGGACACTCCACAACCGACGGCTTTTCGTCTTCATTGATTGTGCATGCGCAGATGTTCTTAGAGTGCAAAAAGGTAAACGCAGCGAGTAGGATTCGAACCCACGATTTCTACATTTCCAGGATGGAGATGCCGAGCACACTCCACCCCTTCCTGGTTGTGTTTGCAAGACACATTGGTGTGGCGTCTTGACCGCTAGACCATCGCTGCTTTTGTTGGGGTTCTATCTGGGCTTGGTAGATAATAAAGGTAGATGTAACATCAGCGGGTTAGGAAGGGATGCATGCCCTGTAGCTAGGAAGTAGCGTCTGTGACGAACCAGGCAGAAGCACCGGGTCCTACGAGCAGCTACGAGTATCTCCTCTTTCCATGCCCAACTCTACACCTTCCTCCCCTTAGCAATAAACCCAGTCTTCTTGACCTCTTTCCCATTCATCTGCAAAACAAATCCTTCCTCCAACACCACAAATCCAAACTCTCCAAACCCTGCTCGTTCAAAGAAAGTCCTCATATCGTTTTCCGTAAACCCATTGGTTTTGATGGTCTTTTGCATCTTCTTCCACTCTTCTGTATCTGTTTCTTTGCTGTCAGAAGAGGGATGCGCATGTTGAGATCCTATGTGTTCTGCAGGAGAAACATCCTTAGGCAACCAATCCACAATGAACAAAACTCCACCGCTCTTGAGGCGGGAAGCTAGGTTAGAGATACACAGCGCAGGATTGTTAAAGTGATGGAATCCCGATGCTACGCCTGCGACATCGAAGTCGTGGAATTCAGGTCCGGAGATGGCGGTATTGGTTTCAGTGTCGTTGGAGCACAAATCGGCGATTGCGGTGCTGAGATGCAGAAATGGGTGAGAAGAGGAGAGTAGACTCTTGTATTGCTCTAGCATCTGGGATGAGATGTCTAGACCTGTTGCGTGGGTGATGTGACTACTCAGTGCCTGTTTCCCTCCCATCACACATCAGCATCCTTTATATGCATTGTTTCTTGAGGGAATTTTGGGGATATACTCACTCTAGTCACACTCCCAGTCCCGCAGGCATAGTCCAGAAGCTTGCATTCTTGGTTTGTGGCAGATGTCCAATTTGCTCCTAGCCAGGAAGTGTGAGAGTCCAGGGCTGATGCTACTTGAGAGGCTATTTTCTTTTGCCAGGGTTTGGCATCGTAGTCTTTTGCTTTTGAGCTATGTGAGGGAATGGGTCAGTTGGGATATTGCCAATCTTGAGATACAAGAGAGATTCAAGGTACTTACTCCCAGGTTTCACGGTTGTGGGCTGTCACATCATTGTGTTCGTGGCTCATGGTGTGCTGTATGACGCAAAGAATCGCTTGACCGTTTCGAGGTTCTGATGAAAATGAAATACAAGGGAAGTAGAAGACTGTTTCGTTGATTTATCTAGCTAGGTAATCGAACATGTCACCGACAAAAGTGTCCGAGAACTCCCCGAGGTCAACGTCTGACGGCAACTTATTTCAACATCCTTAGCCTCAATTCAATCTTTCATTGCTTTTCCAGTTTGATGTGGATGGTCACAAGAGCAAGAGATTCTTGGAAATAGGCGTGAGCCGTGAATGATACTTTCGAGTTCGTGTGCATATACCAAGACAGGGTTACTCTCTAAGCAAGATCTACTTGATAGATTTGCATCCTACGATTCGCAAGCTGTCTCAAACGTGTAACTGTATAGTAGAGGAACTTATTTGGAAGTTTTAAAGAGAAAGATTTCATGTTGGATATATCGCAAACGAAAGCGAACATGAATATGGCAGAAATAGCCAGTCATATGCAAAGAACCCACAACGCCTTCGTGAATCAGACATGGTATATGCACAGTTTGTCCTCCACTTCAGTGAATGTCCAATCGTAAAAAGAATGCCACCCTCGTCGTATACAATCCCCAGCTTTTTCTTATGTGTGTAAAGATGTTTTTACAGGTTGGCAGCAGCCTGGTTGGGGTTGGTAGGCTTCTTGGCACCACCCATGGAGCGCTCGAAGGAAGAGACCGGAGGAGCAGAGTTGGGGTTGGGGTGGTGCTTCTTGAGGGCCATGGTGACGTTGAACTCGAGGTCGAGCTCAGCCTTGGGGTCATCCTTTCTGGGCTTGAAGTCGACAATGAGGTCGTCCTTGACGGCGAAGACGGAGTCATCACCAAGGTGAGGGTCGTTGTTAGGGTAGAGCTGGTTGATGACAGTGGCGTAGTCGGGGTGGGTGATCATCAAGTGAATGTGGGCAGGGCGCCAAGGAGAGCGGTCCATAAGTCTGAGGAGAACACCAGCGGGACCATCGGTAGGAAGAGAGTAGGCAGTAGGGTGGTAGCAGTACCAGTGGAACTTGCCATCCTTGTCGGATCTGAACTTGCCACGGAGGTTGTTCTCGGACTGGGCAGGGTCCTGGAAGTCGTACTTGCCGTTGGCAGAAGCCTGCCAGATATCGAGAACAGCGCCCTCAATGGGTTTACCAGTGTCCATGTCCTTGATGATACCGTGCATGAATGTGACTCTGCCGCTCTCGTTGGGGTCTTGAATGATGCTGTCACCGAGCTCACGGAAAGGAGCGTTGGGCGACCAGAAGGGACCGAGAATGACGTTGGAAGTGGGAGACATGCCCTGTTCGGTGACAATGCGGTTGGCAATCTCGTCGACGAGGCTGTACTGCTAGTTAGCTGTGTTTGCGGGTTGCAGAGACGAGTAGACTCACGATTCGAGACCAATGACATCGCAGATACGGTGACCCTCGTTACGGATAGGAGTACTGATTTGACCGATCGAGTTGATGAACTCAACACCCATCATCCACTCTGCAGGGGTAAGCTCGACCTCACGGGCGAAGTCATGGATGTGCTTGATCAAGGATCCCAGAATGACGCGAGCACGGTCGGGAGTGCCAGGTCCCATGGCATTGATGACATAGGGAGTGAAGTTGGGGTCAAATCTTGAGTTGGTCGACATTTTGGCGGATGTATGTGTGAAGTTGCGACGAGTAGAAGGACGAAGAGGCGACTTTCTGAGGATATGCGGAGTACGAAAGTGCTGGACAGGCAACTTCCCGAGAGACTTGAGAAGGGAAATGGTGGATGAGAATTTGAGGACTGAGATTGAGAGGAGAATATACGTGAACCCCAGGGGAGCTCGGTCTATATACTACTTGTACTGCTAGCTCATGGACCCATCAAAGTCGACGGCAGATTGAATCGGCTGCTCGTCCATGCCACTTCGGCGCTCCAAAACGGCATTCAAAAAATGCGGTCCGAGGGGCTCCTCCGCGCCGCAACCCCAGATTGATCAGGCCCTAACCATCCCAGCCCCGCTGTCACTGAGTTTTGCCATCTTCTGATTCGTCAGGACTTCTGCAACCAAGAGCCGGTCGAGCTTGCCGTTCGGGAACACACTTCTGCTGCGAACACGGCGGCTCTGAGCTCATCCGACTTCGTCCAGACCATCATGTGATATCTTGAAGAAGTGATTTTAGATCGTTCGCAGAAGCCTGCCGAATCTTGACATCGTCCAGGCCTTGGATATGCCTATCAATGCCAGATGCCCTGCGAATCGACTTTGTTACGGATGCCAGCCAACCAGTCAGCCAACCAGTCTTCTTCTGTCAAAATCACACTTGACTGCGAGAGAGAGACACCCATATAGCACGTATACTAGTCGCTCGAGTTGGTACCATCTGGCCGACATGTTCCTGGCTAATCAATCCCCTGGTCATGATTCCCAGTCTGTAAGCGATCGTGCCTTCCGTGCAAATGAGTTGACTTCGATGAGGACTTCGAGTCCGGCCTCGATACCTGTTGTACCGCAATCACTCAATCATGATCTCCGGGCAGATGATCACCACGAAGTCTACAATAGATGACTCGGATCCAAGTCAAAACACGTTGTCCGCCATCCCAATGTAACTCGGGTACCTACAAATGTGCAACAATTGTTCGCTTTGTGTGGCAGATGCAAGACCCGGCCTTCGGTCCGTTAAGTAGCCTTGTCTTTGTCCAACCATCTGTGAGCGACAAACAAATCATGCATCTCACGGCTCGGTTTCTCAGATGGGATCGATCCCAGGCAGACGGGATCAAGATGTGAATGGAAACAAGGCGCATCCCAAGCAAATGGGAAATGAAAGGTACAAGAGGACAAGACGAACCCATCCGGTGTTAGTCAGCTCAGGACCAATGTGACAACAACCCAACAAAAGGTGTGTTACACCAACCGGACATCCAGTCCCTGCTGCCCCGCAGCACGGTCATTGACCATACAAAGCCAGCACTGCAGCCGCCACACAGTCGATACATGTACTTGCTGCAGAGATAAGATAGACACATGTCGTTGAGCCTGTGCGCATGACCGATCTCTCACATCCACTGTCTAAATCTAAAACATTCACAGCGCATGTTTGTGCTGCCCTGACAAAGCATGGGCACCTTTTCGAGATATTTATCTTTACAGCAAGCTTATGCCGAAGTCTCCCAATTTACTTCAGGCTTAACATCAAGCAAGCGGAGTTAGCAGCAAGAAACAGAGGCCTTGTTTGCCAGCCAAAGCAAGCGACAAGGAAAGAATGTCAGACATTCTGGAAACATCTCTTGTATATGAAAACATGTCAGCGCATATATATACCACATCTAGGACCTTGGAGAGGAGAAGACGCAACAACGGCAACGAGCTAAACAATCGCCTCTATTGCCGTCGACAGGGCCAATCTACCTGGAATTCAGGATCCTCAATATCCTCTGCATCGGCGTCGGGATCCAAAGATATCGTCAGTGATTACATCCACCTCCAACATCCACATTCGAGGAACACCATGAGTCTCATCAACTACAGCTCTACAGACGACGACGAAGACTACCCTTCCAGCGACAACGATCATCTCTTCATGAAAGACTCTCCCCGCCGTCAAAGCAATGGCACTTCAAGTCCTCCCTCGAGCAACACGAACGATCAGTCCACCCAGACACCAAGAGCTCGTACGCTGAATCGCTCAACTCCCATCTGCATCTGTCGCAACCCCTCGTACATCGCTTCCGCCGCATCCTCCGCAGCAGCTTTCAGCCCCGTCGAACCCGCCATCTGGAACGAATTACACAGACTCTTCTGCAGCGATGAGCCCCGCAAACACTTTGACATTCTGCGACGAAGCACACCGGTAACCGACGAGCAAGGCAAAGGGTTTGTGCTGGTAGAGGCTAGAGTGCAAGCTAAAGATGGAAGTATGGTCGCTAAAGGCGAGCCGTGTACTGATCATGTACTTTCGCTGAGGAGTCTGCGTAATGCTTTGATGGAAACCAAGGGAGAGAAGCATTTGCCCGTTGGACATGGAGAAGAGATTATTGCGGGTAGAATCGAGGGGTTTGAGAAGGTGTGTTCGGCTTGTGAATTGCCTCGCTTCTGGGTGTAGAGATGAACATGGAGGGGCATAAATGAGGACGTCGAATGCTCATGAGGAAACACTCCAAGAAGGAGACTGGAACGAAAAATTCACAACACATGACTTCAGACACGAGACAAACGAAGCATACGTTATCATGACAAACAATGAACTTGCCGTTTTCCAAACCACAATCAAAGCTTCGGGGAAGGTCGAATCTCCCTCCTCTTAGCCTTCCACTCCGCATCCCCTTTGACAGGAAGAGCCACCGTAGCAGGTTCAACATCCTTCCACAGGCCCTCACCAACCAACTCTACTAACCCAAAGATCCTCCTCACGACCGTGTTACCATCACGTCTGTTCTTGCCTTCTCGTCTCCCCTTGCTAATACTCTCACAATACTCCCAAAGCTTTCCTTGCGCTGAGATTCGCCCATCTTTTGTCCTTTCAGGCAACCATTCAGCAGTCAAATGGACGGTAGCAGGAACCTTGCCGTCTTTGGATGGTGGTGTGATGGAAATGATTCCACTTTCGGCGAATCTGGTGTATGCGTTTCGCAGGGTTTCGCGGTTGACGGCTTCGAGGTAGGAAATATCGCCTTGGGCATACAAAGTCTTGCCTAGTCTTTGTGCTTGAGTAACGACTGCGTTTAGTGGTAGCGAAGTCTGCTGTGAAGTATTGGACGAAGGAGGTGTAAGCATCAAAAGACTTATAGCGCCCAACCAGCTAGCTTCTATAAAAGGCCAGATGAGAAAGCAGTAGAAATCGTAGTTTTCGCGACCTGAAAGGCGTTCCGATTCGTCTAGTGAGATTGATTCAATTGTGCTGCCGTCGTTTTCGGAGCGTTTAACAGAGATGATGTTGTCTGATTCGAGCCCGGTCAATGTGTTGGTGAGATTTTCTGCTAAAGGCGTAGTTGGGAAGATGAATTCGCCACGGAAGAGCTTATAAGATCAGTATGCTTACTACCGAGGGAATGGATTGACTCACTTGTGAGAGGAAGTATACATAATCATACAAATCATTGTATGAGATATCCTGGTACTCTGGACCGCCACCCAGCTTCACCTTCGTGTACAATGCAGCGCTGACCAGTGCTTCTGACACGAAGAGATGAATGGTCATGTTGCGATAGAAGCTGAGCTGGAATCGATCTGCAGCGTAGTAAGTCTTTTCGGGTAAGTTCTTGTACTCTCCAACCAGGTTTGGCCCTAGCACTTCAAGAGCACGTTCTACAACGACAGTCGTTGGAAGACCAGAGAAGTGGGCTATGCGACCACCTTGCTTCTTGACTCTTTCCGTCAACCAGTCAACTCGACGTACGAGTTCTGATTTGCCAGCTCCACGTCCACGAAGAGTGAGAAGGACGGTCCCCACTAAGGCAGTTGGCATAACGACAGAAACCGCGTTGATGTCTGAGAGGACTTTGTAGCCAAGGGTGGTTAAAAGGCGACGCTTAAGAGCAACATCCTCCGGAGTTTTGATGCGAGGTGGCAACGTCGTGAGCCTAGATTTCTGTTCATTGATAAAGTTACGTAGACTCCAAGGCTCATGGAAACGGACATCAACACGGCCAAGCTTAAGAGATAGGACGGATGAGGACGACAGGAAGTTCCCTAGAGATTCTTTGGGTTTTGGTTGACCCAAAAGCTCTGAAATATAGGAGCTGATCAAGATTAGTATTCAACACTCCAAAAGTATGCAATGATAGTACTAACTCGACTTCAATGACCTTGTCATACTGTGTGCTCACGGGACATATCACAGCGTCTTCGACCTGGCCAGACAGCACACTTTCGAGTAGGAAACTCAAGATACCAAACTTGGGCTGCAAGAGCTTTCCTGTGCGTGAACGGCCGCCCTCTGGGAGGTGTGTAAGTAGTGAACAGCATAGGTGGGTAGATGATACACACCAACAAAGCACTCAAAGTTGTGACCTTCCTGTAACAGTGTGTCCAGATATGCTTGAACGAGAGTTGTGTACAAAGCGTCATCACCAAAACTACGACGGATCCACATTGCACCTTGGACGAGTCAGTATAGGACGAAGGTATTGAAGGAGATTGACGTACCAGCATGCTGCAGGAAGGGACCAACCACAGGGAAGTTGAGATTGTCTCCAGCCACTACTATAGGCAAGGCAAGACCAAGACGATAGCAAATGACCTGTAATGAGACATAGTCTACATGTGAGCGATGGCATGGTAGGAAAATGATGGATTGTTTCTTTCTCTCTGCTTCTTGAGCAACGTTCCGAAGGCGCAAGACCTCCTCGCTAGAAACGTGGATACCCTGGTGATAGGCTCTCGTAAGGAGTTGTGTGGCAAAGTAGTATGCACCACGGATGAATTTCCTACTATCCATTTTGCAGATCATCTGATCGGTCCAGGAGTCGGCGACTTGGAGCAGCTGAGCCTCCATTTCTTGACGTCGTTCCTCAACCTTGTGAGTTGGGAGAGTACCCTCAGCGACCTCAACATCAAGCCTCTTGTGTGCCAACTCTGAGATCCTAGATTGTAGTCGGGGATTCTTCAAGACCAAAGCTTTGATGTGATCGCTGAAGCCATTGTAGAAGATGTTTCGACCGATGAAATCATTGTAGGAGCGCCAACCAGTGCCAGTGAGATGTTCGCTAACTTCTCGCAGAAAGTCCAAGGGGGCTGAGCGAAAACGAGCATATGAAGTTAGGAGAGGCGTCTCTTGGTCCTGAATGACGCCTGGTGGATGTAGTGTTAGGCGATCACCCAATATGGATAGATCGGGAGCGTTGTTGTCACCCATTTTGGTCAGTAATTCTTCATGCTATTAACAAATTCCACGAGCAGAAGTCGCGACGGTGTTTATGCAGGAGCATGCTGGGTGGGCGGGCCGAGGCATAGGAAGGTTTACCCCAGACTGGGATGCCAAGAAAGGAAGGCATGGCGGGGTCGATCAGATGGCGACAAGCTTCAGGGTGCGTCAGGGACGATGAGCTGTCTGTTTCCCGACCAGCAATGGCGCAAAAGAAGAGCATCGTCTTCTTCCATCCAGACCTGGGCATTGGAGGTGCTGAGAGGCTGGTCATCGATGCCGCTGTCGGTCTCCAAGCGCGTGGCCACAAGGTCACCATCTTCACGTCGCATTGTGATCCGGGTCATTGCTTCGAGGAAGCTCGTGATGGTAAGTAGTCGTCTACACAGCTGTACACGTTTGCTGAGAGACTAGGCTGAACAAAACAAGGAACCCTCGACGTACGAGTTCGCGGTAACTCGCTTGTCCCCTCGACCATCTTCGGCCGCTTCGCCATTCTTTGTGCCATCCTAAGACAGCTGCACCTCGTCTGCATCGTCGCATTATGGAACTACGAGCTCGACCATCTCAAACCTACCCACTTCTTCATCGATCAACTTAGTGCCGCAGTCCCTCTCCTCCGCTTCCTGTATACCGATGTTGGCATTCTATTCTACTGCCACTTCCCGGATCAATTGCTGGCGCAAAAAGGAGAAGGGGCCATAGCCGTCTTGAAAAAGGCATACAGAGTGCCTTTCAATGCCATTGAAGGCTGGAGTACTGCTTCTAGTCATGGAATTGTCGTCAACAGCAAATTCACTGGAGGCGTCGTGAAGCGTGTCTTCCCTCAACTATCAAGTAGAGACTTGAAGGTTGTCTATCCTTGTGTCGATACTTCGTCTGCAACTCAGATGCAGAGAAACACTATGTGGCCAGGCCGCAAGCTTGTCTTGAGTATCAATCGCTTTGAGAAGAAAAAGGATGTTGCTCTTGCTGTCAAGGCTTTTGCTATGCAGCATGATTCTATCCGCAAGTCCGCTTTGCTCGTTATTGCTGGCGGCTATGATAACCGAGTTCCTGAGAACATCAATACTCACAAGGAATTACAAGAATTGGCCGATTCTTTCAAACTCACCCACGAGACTCACAAATCGCTCCCTGATCCTTCAATCATTTCTTCCAAGACATCGGTCCTCTTCCTTCTCTCTGTCCCAAACTCGCTAAAGCAGTCTCTTCTTGCGTCTGCTGATTTACTCGTCTACACTCCCCAAAACGAACATTTCGGTATTGTGCCTCTTGAGGCTATGCTCGCTGAGGTACCCGTGCTGGCTGCCAATGAAGGTGGCCCTCTTGAAACCGTCGTCGAAGGAGAAACTGGCTGGCTACGCGACATCCGCAAGCCTGAAGAATGGTCGCTCGTCATGACACGCGTTCTCTCGTCTCCAAAACCTGCCGAGTTGCGCAAGATGGGCGAGAATGGCCGCGAGCGCGTTCAAGCTGAGTTCTCCAAGGAGCAAATGGCTCTCCGTCTTGATCAATCACTGGACCAAGTTTCGAATCCGCCAAAGAGGCCTTCGACTATACCCGATTGGCTATGGATGACTATCATTGTTGCTGTGGGTGGTGTTGCCTTGGCTCTTGGTGCTACATGGCTATTGTTCCTAGGGCTGAACTTGGTCACGGATAAGCAGGAAGGATTACGGCAGTACAGCGCTGGCGAAACCGTCACTGAGAAAATCATTGCTACCGCCACACAAATCGTGAAGAACGAATTGTAGACAGCTTTTGTTTAGAGCTATCTAGATGAAAACGAATATAAGGATTTGCAAAACATTTCCTTGTGGTTCCATGTACTAAACCTGTCCATGTCTTCATTTTGTCGATCAAGCAAGATGTGTCGAGTTCATTCCAGTTCGCACTTGCTTTTGTGCTCTTGAAGGTGTGGATCGTCACTTGTTTATCCAGCGGCTCGGCACGGACAACCTTATCATCACCCAACAACCAACCACTCATCGTTTCACTTCCGCAACACACGCGACAATCCAGTGCCAGAAACACTCGACCCTTCGAAGCATATCAAGCAAGTCGCATGGTCTGTCAGGCCACGAATGATGGTCTTCTCGACGTTCTCGATGCTCTCGGGTCTTGATCTCGGATGTCCGAGCGCCGGAGAGGAGCAACCTCATGTCCGGCCGGAAAGCAAGATCGATGACCACACTTTGCAGGACTGCAATTAGATTGCACTGGCGTATATAAGAGCGACGCATGTAGGTTTTCTGTTGTGAAACAACATCAATTCGGTCTTTTCAATCACCTCGTTCTTGCCTGACTTGCATAGCAAGTAAGCACATGAGCTTTACATTTACACTACATCGATCTACCGTTTCACGAACACTTTTTCCTCAATTGTCCAGATACTCAAAGAGTACCTTTGTTCTTGAAAACATCAGGACTTCACTCAGACTTGGATCTTCGAAATCTTTCTCGACAATGTCTCTTCCAAACCCTGTCCCTATCGCTCTCTGGGGCAAGAGCCAAATGATGGCCTCCAATTTTTCAGACGCTCTCAAACCACTCGGCTATGAGGTGGTTCACACCTGTAACGACATCTCATCCGCAAAATCCACGTTGCCTTCTCTGCTCACCTCCTCCACCGGCCCTGTGGCGGTTGTCATCGGCAAAGGCTTCTACGAATCCGAAATGCAGGAGATAATCCAACACTGCAAGGGCGAAGCAGCTTCTGCAAAGACGGTCTGGTTACTCCCTGATGACGATAAGTTTACGGCGTTTATGAAGGTCAAGGCAGTGGCGTCGGCGGGGACCATGTTGCCCGGTATGATTGCTGAGAGGGCTGCGGAGGCATTGAAGGAGAATGGTGTTGTGGCGGGTGGGAGTCTTGAGAGTGTTAAGAGTGGTGTGCATGGATTCTAAGGAAGGATTCGAATTTTGGGGAGTGACACGTTTAGTGGCCATCAAAATGCAGGATTGCTTCTCAACCGCGAGACTTGATATATATATGCCAATAAGGGAAGTCGTGTTGTATCGTATATCTTGTGATTTGAGCGCTTGATTATCTTCGGTGATTGTTGGGTATAAAACTATTCTAGCAAGCGGCATTGGATTCGTGGTATGGAGGTCATATGCTGTGTATGGACCATCTAGAACCATGCCAAAGTCCACAAAGCAGGAAGATGTGGCCACCTCTCTTGCCACTCTCCCAGAATGATGGGCACTCTAGCATCAAAGCCATCTCTCGAGCCTCCGGTAGCATTGTCAAACCCCTCAGTGCTGCCTGTCTTTTCAGCATGAATCATTCTTTCGTCCTGAGCAGCAGCATTCAACTCATCGGCGAGCTCGAGGATGGCTCTTCCTCCTACCAATGCTTCTTCGTGGTTATCCTTAATATCAACGTTGAAGACATGGACAGGACGATTGAGTGGGCTTCCTCTTGACAGCAAGTCATCGACGACGGCTTCCCAGCAACGATCTTCACATGTTATGACGATATCCACCGTTCCCGATTCCGTTCCTTGGGCACCCATGTCATTCGTATAGACAGGGTCGCCTGGAATAGGTGCGTTGGCATATCTCTTGCCCACACGCGGATATCCGATTTTCCAATCTTGCCAACGCTCAGGGCCCCATTTGATGTTTCTGTTGCGATCGAGCATAGGCAAAATACCATTCGCGCGGTAGAGACGGGCGTCCTTGCTTTCAAGTTCGCGGTACATGCTGTCGTAAGAAGTGTTGTTAAAGTTGTAAATGTTGGGTTGAGTGATGGAAGGACCAGGCAAGCGGACTAGCGAGCCAGTGCCAAAAGAGATGGTGGGGTATTTCTGGGCGCTGCCGGCGAGGCGCAAGTGGGCTTCCATGGATCTGAATCACCGTATTAGTACGGTGGTTGGTGCAAGGGGAGCAGTGGCATGACGGCAGCGAGGCAGGAGAGATGATGGACAAGCTGAGGCTTTGTATTTCGGCGAGTATATACGTTTATGCAGGAAGAGAGGCAGAAGCAGAGCAAGCAACGTAATGGATCGTGTTGCAAAGGACAAGGATAGACAGAGACACGGTTTACGGCATCACGCGGCGAAACATACCTGTTGTTGTTACTGGCGCATACTGTGCAGAAGCGCAGCTTGAAGCTATCTTCGGCCTTAGCCTGTTGTGCTGCACCCTGGTCACTCCCGCCATCCAAGCTTTGGACAGATGAATCAGGCTGGGCCTCCGCTGGTGGAGGAGGTGGAGGTGGTGGTGGGGGAGCAGATTGTGCAGGCGCCGGTCGCCTCCGAGGGTCGGCAGACATGACTGTGTATGTGGTTTACAGAAGGCAAGAGGATGGACGTCTGCCAGATAGGCGTAGGTCAGGCAGGCAGGCTTGGAGTTGTAGTTTGGACGCGAGCGCAGACTTTTCGGGAAGGTCGAATGGATGTCGCGAAGGCAAATAGAGTGCTATTGGGCGTTAGTACGAGATGGTCTCGATTGTGGAGACGCGTGATTGGTATAGAGTGAGCGAGGGATTGTTTCAGATGTTTGCGTATAAGGTAATAAGTTGTCTCCTCAGTCTCCGAAGAGATAGGACAGCTCCAATAAGTTTAATCTCATCAGGTGATGCTACTTGTGCTTGTAGAGGGAGGCGTGCTTGTGATGGAAACTTACCAGAGGCAGACACCGGAAATAGGTAGGTAGGCAGGTAGCACGCGGCTCGTATGTGATGAACAGTCGAACAAGACGCGATTGTGTGATGGGATTGGAGGGAAAGAGCGTTTTGTTGGCACGGAACGAGGGAAGTCGCACAAGAGCGCTTTCCGATCACCGGCCGAGCTTCACGCTTTCCCGAATAGGCAGGTTATCTCTTCGTTTCGCCAGATCCGTCCATCAACCTTTTTTTCTGTCTCCGGCCGCAACGTCAAAGATTGCCAGCAAAAACACCCATGACTACGAAACTGTCTCTGTGACATGGCTCTTCTATCTCCGACATCGGTCATATACAACCACCATGTTGCCCTTCTGCCTGAGTAGACGGCTCGAAAGCTGACGACAACCCCCGTTTACCTTCTACTTCTGTACAAGTGCTGATCGCTGCCTACTGAGAGAATATGACAATAACTTGTACCTACCGCGAAAACCCTGACTCGAATATATTCTCGTTTCTATAAAGCCAGCTTGGCACCTTCTTCTGTTCTTTGATATACCTTTTCACTCCCAAGCTCACCCGTCAAGATCGTCATGAGTTCAGCTGCCGGTGCCGGTAGCCGGACGCCTGAAACTTTGCCTGCACCTTCAAAGACTGAGAAAGTCGCGTTCAAGGTCCCAGGAACTGACATTGAAGCTCAGACATGGTATGCGCTGTATGGAAACTTGTCTGAGCATGTTACTCCTCTGATCTGTCTGCATGGTGGGCCTGGCATGGCTCACAACTACATCCTCCCTTGTGCTCATCTATCCTCGGCACCTTTCTCACGGCCGGTAGTTCTTTATGATCAGATTGGTTGCGGGAACTCAACGCATTTGCGTGAAAAGAAAGGAGACACCGACTTCTGGACTTCTGACCTCTTCATCGCCGAGTTGGAGAACCTTTTATCCTACCTTGGTATCAAGAAATTCGACCTCTTTGGACAGAGTTGGGGTGGTATGCTTGGAGCATTGTATGCCACAAAACGCCCGACTGGCTTGTACCGTCTTATCGTCGCCAATTCTCCAGCCAGCTTGAATACTTGGGTCGAAGTCGCGGACAATCTACGAAAGGAGCTGCCTAAGGACATCCAGGAGACTTTGACGCGCTGCGAAGAGCAAGGCACAACTGACACGGAAGAGTATGAGACTGCCATGATGAGTTTCTATGAGAGACACGTTTGCCGTGTCGTACCTTTCCCTGACGAGCTCGTGCAAACCTTGGATCAAGTCAAGGATGATGATACTGTATACATGACAATGTGAGTCTATCGGTCTTTCTTCTTAAAGCAAAACATTTTGCTTACGTTACTCAGGAACGGACCTTCGGAATTCAACGTTATCGGTTCACTCAAAGGCTGGGATATAACCCCTGAACTTCACAAGATCAACGTTCCGACATTATTGATCAACGGCAACTACGATGAAGCTCAAGACATTACCATGGAGCCATATTTCCGCGAAATCCCTGGCAAGGTCAAATGGGTCCGATTCCCTGAGAGCAGTCATTGTCCTCATCTGGAAGAGACAGGTGCCTTTGTTGAGGCTGTCGGCAATTTTTTGACTTCTGAATCATGATTTAATGATCTCGTTCGATTCTAGGTTTTCTTTTCCTTTTGAGCTCCCTATTCCATCCTTTGTTGGTCACAGCCTCCGTAATATACCCCTGTTTCACTTCTTTCATGAACTATTTCATGCTTTACTGCTGCAGCTCTGTCCTTACGTGCCATGCAGCAGAAGTCAACAGTCTACGACGCACGGCCCTCGGAGCTACATTACAGGTTTTAGAGAGTTTCTGCGTGTCAGCAGAAAACATGTTTCCTTCCTGCACCGCACGGTATAGTATTAGAATATGTCGATGATGTCAGCAAGACGAGAGCAATCGTTTGGAATGGACGCACGAAAGCCTTGCACATACGCGAATAGGTCCATGACCACGAATAGAAGATGTTCCACTATGACGTTCTCTCAACATGATTACATTCTTGCGGCTGAGTATTGCTTCAAAGACATCTGCTATGAAGCGCGTCCAGCCACTCTGCTTCGCTGACCTCACATCTATTCTTCCCGCCTCATCACGACTTAAAAGCCAGCTTATCTGTGCGAGTACTTATGATCAAGCTCCATCAAAACTCCAGATGGTGTTCTAGAAATTTTCTGATCTTGACAGCTTTTGTGATCAAAGAC
The DNA here is from genome assembly GCA_024195555.1 of Aureobasidium sp. EXF-12298. NCBI lineage: Eukaryota > Fungi > Ascomycota > Dothideomycetes > Dothideales > Saccotheciaceae > Aureobasidium > Aureobasidium sp. EXF-12298. Next base: position 100,674 of record SWBJ01000017.1, on the reverse strand, counting down.
GCCATTTGCTTCTCTAGGGGTGTTGCCTCTCTGTTCCACACAATGCTCGTCAAGAATCCTCACCACGTCCGTATGATGTCTCAGGATCCTTGGCAGGTGTCGTTGGTCTCGCTTCGAGAACGGAGAGGGAGACCCTTTCCAAGAGAATTTCTGTGGGGTTTCTTCCCAGCACAGGATCAAACGTAGCTCGAAGATCTTGGCCTTTGTTAGCGTGAGAGAAGCTTAGAAGAAGAGAACTTGAGCGACTTCAATATACGCAAGGAAGAAATTTGTCAAGACTTTGGTGGATGAACATAACCCTCTTCCTAAGAGAATCGTTGAAAGTAGCACTCTTGGCAACCTTCTTGTTCTTTTCGCTCATTATGACCTTACGTATGTTCATCGTACCATGCTCTAACACCCAGTTTCTATATGTGTTTTTCAAGACGGTCGTCACTTGTTGGTGATGTTGTACTTAATGGCATGAACATCTTGAAGAAAGAAACCGCGATCTTGTGCAGATCCCCGGCTCTTTGTAGCTCCGAGCACTCCCACTCGATCTATGTTTCCAGGCATTCACGCACATGGTCAAGATTATGATATCGATGGTCACGCTCACAGATGACGAGTCGTCGTTCAACTCTAGGCATGCACCGGGAACAAAGAATGCCGGGGCATCCTATCCGGTTATCGTCGGCATTGCGCGGCTTTCAGCGGTTAGAAGCGGTGACACAACAAGCAAAACAAATGGGTCGTGCGTGGGTATCTCGTTTTGTTCTTTGAGCAGAGCCAAAGGTAAGATTGGCCATAGTGATCAGTCTAATAAGCCAGTAAGAAAACATTGGAAGGCAATGGTCGCATGAGCACGAGTGGAAGGCATTCAAAAATGTTTTGTTGTTATATGACTTTTTTGAAGTTCTATTTTGAGAGTATGCTTTGCAGGGGTATTGGTATCGCTAAAGGAACTGCCCTTGAGGGCAAAAAGAAGCATCTATACTTGTAGAACAGAAAGGAAACTCATGTCCATCTGAGGAGTCGAACGCCGGTCCATCGCTAATAACGCCTCGGAAATGCTTGTTGTAAAGACGGAACGCCAGGAAATTTGCCAATATCGTAATCATCATCGAAGGTAGAGAGAGGTGGAAAGGATGAAAAGGCTTAGGCGAGGCCGAAGGTAGCCTTCATGCGACGCCAGACCTCACCACGCATGGCATCTCTGCTCTCAATGGTGCGGGAAGCGGCGTCCTTGTTCTCGGCGGCGCGACGGAGAAGGTAGTTCAAGCAATCGGTCATGGAACCCCAAGCGGTCAGCTTGTAAGCGCGAGGGATGTCGACCATCTCCTCAGGCTGAGCTTGAGTGGCACTGATAAGTTCGCAGCTGACTTCATCGGCCATACCCTGGAGTTGAGCGTAGGCGCAAGGAATTCTCTCCTCGCCAGAGCGGAGTTGGTTGGTGCGGATAGCTTGAGCCTTGCGAACTGAGTCGGCATTGTGAGTTGCGAGGACGAGACCGACGTTGCGAGGGAAGACACCGTCATCGGAGGTAATAGGCTTAACAACATCGTTGTAGGTGCGGGTCAGAACTGCTTCGGCCATGCCATCGTAAGCACGGTGGGTGTCTTGGATAGTGTCCCAAATCTTTTCGCGAGGCTCAGAGTGCAGGTAAGCGCCACGGACGAGCTTGACGCCGAGAGTGAAGCCTTCAGTCTTGGCCTGGTGGAGATGGCTAGAGAGAGAGGCGGGTGCGCCCTTGAGGTAGCATTGGTAGGTGTTGTAGAGGACGATATTGTCGGGCTTGTTGTAGATCTTCTGCAGGTTCAAGGTCCAGGCGTCAATCATGGGGTTGGTCGTGGTTTCTTCAGCGGAGGGGACAAGAGCAATTTGCTTGGCTGAGGCGGCATCACAGATCTCCTTCATGGCCTTGTCCATGATATCAATGGGCTGCTTGCCCTGCTTGAGCAGCTGCATAGCGTAACCACCCATACCAGACCACTTCAGACCGATGATGTCGCCAGGCTGAGCGGCCTCGACAGTCTCCATCAGTCCCTTTCTCCACATATCGACATCGGCGGCGGTGTCGCTGGAAGGTACGTCGGAAAGGATCTCACGAGCGTACTCGAAGATGACACCCGAGTAACCCAGGCTTTGCAGCTGAGCGCGAGTAGCACGGACTTCGGCCTTTGTCTCACCACCGCAGAATTGCTTGTAGAAAGTCTCTCTGAGAATGAGTTTGAGAAGAGGGTTGCGCTCGACATTAAAGATGGGGTTCTTGGCGTGGATCATGGCGGTAAGAGCCTTGAAGCAGACGGACAAAAGTGCAGGCTTGCAAGAGATCGAGGTGATCATGTAGGTTCTTAGAACGGTGGAGAGGGGGAGAACGGCAAGAGCAGGAGTCTTGTTGGTCTTAGTGACCTTTGATCCAGGAACATGCTTGGGGAGAGTAGCCACCTGAGGAGCAGTCATTGCATGCTGCTCAGCCGGAGTGCTGTGGATGTGTCTGGCAGACATCAAGAAGGGAGTTGCGACGCGGCCATCCAGGCGGCGTACCATGTTGGATCGCAGCTTGAGGGAAGACATCTTGTCGTTTGCGATACACTATCTTCTTGAAAGCTGCAAAAGAGGTCGATAAGTTCACTTGGATCCCCCTCAGCAGAGGGCCATCTGCCTTTAATACTGATTCCCATGACCTTATGCCGCCGTTCTCCTTGTTCACTTGCCTCGCGGCTACCTTCGGTCTTGAGTGTTGACGTTGATAAGAGAAAGTTGGCGGTCTTTGTTCTTCCGCAAACGCGATACCCGATTGGGACTGTTCCCCATCTTACGCTAACCACATCAGGCCTCGTTCGGCTACAGTTTTCTGTCGCACCATGAGTCCAGATCGAAAGCAAAAGCGCTCCACCAATTTTCGACATGATTTTATCGCTTCGGTAATCACATAACTTCGGCTTTCCAGCCTGTCATCTCGGTCTTGTTGAACGGCCTGTATCGGTCTTGGATGCGATGCTCTTTCTTTGCTTCATCTCCGCTCCCCGCACCTTCTTTGGCTCCTCGCTGCGAGTTCGGACAAGCTGATCGCGTTGATTCGAAACTGCTGAGTCTCCACCTCTCATCCATTCCTCTACCGTGAATATCCGAACATCACTTGTGCCGTCTGGTTCGATGGACGATACCAGCCAAGGCATCAAGTCGTCGACGCTTGCTCGCGGCCATGCGTTATCAACACGCAGCTCCCTCGTCTGATGGCTCTCGTGACTTCGCAACACCACCAGCTGACATAGCTCAACCTTGCTCAAGCTCTCTGGTATTGCAAGCTCGAACAATCAACGACGCCAAAGGCAGCTACCAACAACATGACCGTGAAGGCATTTGTGGCTGTTGGGAGATCTGGCTTAACATGTCAGTCTGGACGTGGGCTCAAGCGTGCGGCACGCCGAGAAGTTCTCGACAACATTGATACACGTGAACAACATCAGATATTTCCTTTCTGTTTCAGGTCATCGACAACAACGCCCAGCATGGTCAACCAGCGACCTCTTTCGGTCCTTCCGGAATAGCGATGGCTCTCAAGTCTCTCTGCTCGCACTCTCAGTGTTTTGAAGACGAGCAAGCCAAAATCTTCGCGGTCCTACCTCTTGATCGACTTCTCAACAACTCGCGTCAAGCGTGTGGGCACGTCAACATCTTTGTGCCTCTCATTCTAAGTTTTGTCGCCTGCCTCCATCAAAGCTGTACGTTTCGTACTCTGCCACAATCGTCATCAACGCAACTCTCATCGAAACCAGAGGCGTTCAGAGGATCGGCAAGCAACTGCTTGTCCATCGATTCTCCTGAAACTTAAAGTTGCTGTTCCGGAGCGCCAACTACCTGTTGGCTCTGATTAGCTATTGACTCGAGCTGGCATACTTACTAACACGGCAGTCAACAAGTACGAAACCCAATACTGATATTAGCCAGCCCTCCAAGCTCAACTGACACCAGCCCCAAACCTCCTTGCCCTCTATGTGATCTGCGGTCTGTCAAGAGTGTCAAATCAGGAGCGCCAGATGCAGACAGCCAGGATGCATCAACTTCAAATTTGCATTGAAAGGAACCTTATGCTCGGCCATCTACCCTCTGGCGCTTCCCAACTTCTAGCATGTCGCAATTGACACAAGTAAGCCTTGTGCTTCAGGTTGATACACGAAGGCTGTTCTTTGTTCTTGGAGTGTAGTGGACACTGAGGCTGTTGCCATTTTCCAGTTGTATCAACACAACTGACCAAGCCGTCTTTTGGAGGCGCAGTGCTGATAGTCTCAACGCCTACGTCTGTTTGCTTCTCCAGGTTACGCCTCTGCTTATCCACAGCAACGACATCGACAGCCAAACATGAATCTCTTGCTCTTGGACTATCACGACTCGAGACCAGAACATAACCTCTCTAGGACTCGAGCCCCGTCCTGACTCGTGAACACGAAGCAAATATCAACACGGCTACCTCACGTCCTTGGACCTAGAGAGCTCAATCATACCTTTTCTTTCGGTCCTGGACTGTTGCCGCTTTGTTCAATGTTTTGGCAGCTATTGTCTTGGCTTCTAAGCACATGCTTGTCTTGCGACCTCCTACCTGCGATGCAAGATCAGCTCACTTTCAGAAAACAAAACTCAACAAAACAAGGGTCAAAAGCTAGAGTCTCCAGACCTACACCGTTATCTGCCATGAAGCCAGACCTCTCGGGAAACACAGAAGGCATTGAAGGCTAGGCAGTTTGGTTTCTGCCATCATGCCCAGCTTGGTGAAAAGAATGCAGAAAGAGAGGAAATAACATACCTTCGGACCTCAATGCCAACGTTCTCACTGGACTCTTTGCACTTGTTTGAGCTAGAGTCAGCCAATATTGGAGCCAAAAATCCACAAATACGACGCAAGAAAAGACAATGTTCAGAGTACTCGTCGATTTTTCCACCATGAAGCCATGCCCCTCGAAGACTTGGGAGCCGGGGACACGCACGGCTAGGCAGTATAAAGTTTCTCATCACGCATTGAGGTTTTGCCGCAAACAAGATGAAGTTTACTGACCTGATATACATCCCCTTCACACGACGAAGTAGTTAACACAAGTTGGGCGTTTTTGTCGCGTTTTTGTCGTTTGAGGCAGCAGCGAAGAGCCTGTAAGATGGTTTCTGGGTCTCACCATGTCAGTGAAAGCTCATCATGAAGATTATATGTTGATTCTCTTGTTTCGGATAATCACGACAGCTTTGTTCCACCGAGGAAAACTACGGGGTTCACCAGCGACAGGTCCGCGACACTCTTTCATGCAGTCTCCGAGCCTGCATCTTTAGTCAGCAATTATCTTCCTCCGAAAACGAACTCTGGAACTCCTTAGGCACACTGTTCAGATATGCATATGTTGGCCCCGCTCTGAATCAGAACGAGCACCAGATTGCTTTGCTCATCACGCATGTGCAACGACAGAAAATATCGCCCTCGACTTACCAAGGCTCAAAAACTTTATGCCCGGCTTGAGTAGTATCCTGTCCAGACCACTGTTCTAAATCGCAAAGCATCGTCAGCAGCTGCCTTCATCAGAATTGAGATATAGTGCTCTGGAAGACAGAAAGCTTGCTCAGATATGCTCATAGCTTTTTGTTGTTTTCATCCACAGAAGTCGATCGAAGGACAAGAAATGCTGCATTCATCATTGCCGTAAGAAAGTACTGGAAGAGGTAGACATACCAAGGAGACTCGGATGCTGGTGGCCTGGAACACGAGCCCAAAAGACAGATGTCAACTCTCCAGCCTGCAAGATGCACAAGAGTATCAGCTGCGTTCCTCCTACAGCCTGAAGTACTGTGGGGAGCGATGGGAAGCTCGGAGATGCCATGTGGCTCTTTTCCGTCGTCGACGACGGATTGGAATAAGCAACACACTCGAAACCACGTCCATCATTGTTTCGGGGGGAATGTCGGGATAGGCGCATTTACCAAGGCGGTTCGTATGTTCATGGTCTTGATGCGACCACATCGGGCATGAACTGCAGATTTGCTTTGCAATGGCCATCAACAGGGACGCCTATGTGCTAGATTACTCTCTTCTGGCTATAAGACGCCAGTGCTTGTCAGCGATGTTCTTTCAAGTGCTGTGATGTGCTATCAAAGGCAATGGAGAACAGCTCAGATACGCCGAATGGCTATCCGTTTATGTCATTCACCAAGTCGATATAAGAGCAAGAGACATTATCTTCATCATCGCTGTTGGCCAATGTTCAAGGGAAGAGACTCACCAAACGACTAAACCCCTTCATAGACTGAGACGACATTGCCGCGTCGCCTATGTGAAGGTTGCGATCTCGACGTTCGATCCTTTCTGGCTACCAACGCACTGCTGCAAACGTCAGTCAAAGTTCTTTTGCTTCTATGTTGAAGCTCGAAGAAAAAAAGGAGAAGCCGATCAGAAGTTCTAAGCAGCGCTTGTTTTTCTCATCCACAGAGTCGAGAAGAAGATGAAGGCGAAAAGCTTTGATCATCATGGCAAGGAAAGTACTGGTTGCTGCGCTTACCGAAGCAGTTCTCCTCTTCCTCGGAATACTATCACAGTGCTCGTGGGCAACCTCGAAGACTGTGGGTATCAGCCAGAGTTCAGGCGGCGCTCTGCCAGACGCAAGCCATAGCAACGTACCTCGGACAAATTTGCAGCATTATGCCGCTGTAAATCTAGTCTGTCATTTGCAAGTGCCCTTCTTCTGCCCAACCGAGCTTTCCGCTTCTGACACCGAAGCTGCTGTTGCTTGGAGCTCCTCTTCTCCCTCCTCTTGAAGCATATCTGGTCTTTGCGGTTGTCGACCCATCGGTTGGTCTTGAAGCGGCACTTTCTAGCTGGAACGACAGGAAGGAGAATAAGACAATCGAGTGTCCGCGCAGTGGTAAAATCAGCGATTGTTTAAAGCACAAAACAGATCTTACTCTGAATCCGACTCGTTGGGCGATTCTTGATACTGCGACGGCCACACTGCAACACAAGTCTGCATTATAGTCAGCGTTCTTTCGGGCTCGAACAGGCTCGGAACAGAGATGATGATGGTTGGTTCAAATCAGATGTCTTTCACAACTCGTCAAAATGATCAGATCGAGTATCCCGGTAATTGTTCATCATCATTGATCTTGGCTTGGGTTGTGTAGAGAGACCAAAGACTTACTTACCATCAGTCATGGGATCATATTCCAGGGCGTGCTCATTGCCAAGTAAAGCATTGTGATCGACGGCTGTATGTCAAAGGCCTGAAAATGGTCAGTGACCACTGGGGCAGTGGCCAACCAGCATAAGAGGTCTTTTCTGATCTTCCAGCACTCATCTCATCAAGGCCTGCAACACGGTCAGGAACCGTGGCTGTGTGGACTGGACGGCTTCTAGGAAAAGAAAGATAACCTACCTCGATGGAAACACGACTTCGTACGATGCAAACAGTCAAAACTAGCTGAAAGGGGTCAGCATCGAAGGCCCTCGCACGTTTCGTCATAAGAAGCGTGGCATGAATGGATGTGCCTTCAGTTTGCGACCAGACCGTCGCAAGCGTTGTTTGTCTTCAACAATATCACCGTAACAGCGTTCGGATGAGAGAATTCATTTCTTGTTCATCATGTCGGGAAAGTGCACAGGAAGAGAGTTTGACTTGCCTCATTGGAGTCACCTTGACTCTGCGCTCTCGACTGTCCAACAAGCGTCCATGCTCTGGGGTTCGAGATTTATAAGCGAATCCAGACTGCAGCAGGAGGTTGTTATGCGCCTGTCCAAGCGATGGTCAGCCAAAAGCCCTGCAACATTACAAGAGGTGCAGAGGAGATTGAAGTGCCCTTCGGATTTGTTCTTGGTTTCTGGTCCTTCACGGTGGTGTAGGAATTGGAATGAGTCGCGATGCTTTCATCATCGAGCAAAGTTGTTGGAGAATGCAGGAGTACTTGCCAATATTCGCCGATCATTCTGTATCTCCCAAAGTTCATTGCCACGAAAAATGCCTCCAGAGACTGATTTGGGCGGGCGACATGGAGAGATTCCGAGACAACTCAGCCATGAGCAACGTACGTGAAGGAGAAGGCAAAGGTCTACGAACAAGTCAGCAAAATCCTCGAAGACGTTCCTTTGGGAGTGAGGGGTTGTAGAGGGATGTATGCTCTTCGACCCGACCTGTTTCATGAAACACTGACCAGAGGAGCACAAAGTCTGGCACTGAGAGCGAAGAAGCATTGAGGTTTGATCTTGGCTGTTGAGAAACTCCAATGACAAGCTAGCCATCAAAGCACATCATAGCCGTGAAGGAATGGTGTGCGGAAGGGAAGATTTGACAAACCTGGATGATGGACATGCGCTGATGGAAGGTGGTGGTGCTGATGGAGATCTACCATCATTGACCCAAGCGAGCACTACCGGCGTCAACATGCGCATTTTTTGAGATTTCAATGCGCACAGTCGAAGAAACACTCGCAGTGAGCACGATGGATGCCGCTAGGTGTAGTGGCAATGCTTGATGAAGAGGGGCAGAAGATGGCGTAAAGTCATCGTCCTGTTCGCTCATTAGGCGCGTGTTCGCACTGTCAGCGTTGGCAAACTAGATCGGCGAATAGGCTGCTTACCCGATGGTCTTCTTCGGCGCGATGTGATGCTGTTCTTGATGGTCGCGAGACTTGATTTCGTGTGTTGAGTCGGAGCGAGGGAAGGTGCGAACAGCTCAAGTCAAGGTTCACCTGATCCCTCGCTGTGCATAACGATATCCACCTTGGCGATGACCATTGCGAGACGACCAGAGTGACATAAGTGCTGTTCGACCATCGCGGGAGGTTCTGGGTCCCACTGTCAGTGTTGAGAGAGAGAGAGTCCAAAACTCTTCTCAAGCGTCATGAATTGAGGAAGAAGCGGATGATTTTCTCACCTGGCAAGCAAAGAAGCCCGTAAAGGGCGCTCTTGAGCGCTGTGCAACCCCGATTAAGAAGGTGTAGATGTTGTTCATGCCTTCCGTCGCTGCGCATCAGGGACCAAGATGATCGTGTTTTACCAAAGCGGTAGGCGTCAGCACAACGGAGGCACTTGCCTTTGGAAAAGCGAGCTCCAATTCAAAGTCACCCAATTAGTGCAGGTTCTTTTCGAGCGACGGCCACTGTATGCATATCTCAGCAGCAAGACTCTGCATCAGCATAACCAACGAAAGTCGCAAACGTTTTCGAAGCACTAGAATGTCTACAGAGAGCCTAAAAATTGTCACAAAAGGCCCCACGAGAATAAGGACGGTCTAGCGTACCTCAAATGTGTATTCTGTCATCAGACGCGCTGAAAGTCGCAAACATATTCCAATCTTCAGAGATGTCCGCTGAGAGTTTGAAGGGGAACCACAAAAGGCCATGAACAACAAGGAGTACCAAGCATATCTCAACTGCTATGCACTCTTTCGTTCATGCGCAGCAAAAGTCGCAAATGTTTTTGAAGCCTCAGAATATCCGCTGAAAGTCTACACAACTGTCACAAAGGGCTACGTGAAGACGAGGACTGTTAAGGGTATCTCGATTGCTATGTACACAATCTCCATGTGCGCCGAAAGTCGCAAACATATCCCATCCCTGACAGTGTCCGCTGAGAGCTTGGGATTGACATCTTCTGTTGATTTTAATAAAGAGGATGTTCAAGGATCTTGGGTCGTACTCTCTGATACGGTTGCCATTCTCGTCAATTGGGCGGTATCGGTGGTCCTGTCCCATTTTCCAGGCGAGAGATGATTATAGCCTTGTTTTCCTTCATGCGATTCAGAAGCATGCCGCGCGAAGGCAGGATATTTGGACACCAGGAGCGCGCCCGCGAGCGGTTGACGGCAAGGAAGAGAGCTAGTAATGGCTTCATCTTTTGCTCGCGGACGTGCATCCCATATGGCGGTGTATAAAGAGGATGTTCAAGTGATTTCGCCGGCCTCTAGCTCTCTTGACCTTCTTCAGGGCATCCTCGATATGACATCGCGCTTGTGCTTAGGTGGGAGAGGGTAAGGGTCGTATGTGCACTTGCCGGGGCCGTACTTGGGCTCAGGGAGCTCTGTAACGTTTTCAGCCTCATTGATGCGCAAGAGAAAGGAAGTTCGGATACTTACTGCCGTTGACGCGGATGTAATCGGCCACGTGCTCCTCAGGCAGCTTGGTCGAGTTGGTGGCGACTTGGATCTGACGAAGGGTGATGTCGCCAGATTCAAGCTCGCTGAGGTACTTCTTTTGGTCGAAGGCCTTGATAGGCTTGAGCCACTTGGGGTGGTCTTCAGCCTTGAGAGAGTTGAAGCTGTCGACACGCTCGCGCTTGAGCTCATCGATGCCCATGCTGGCGATGCGCTCGTGGGTCTCATCAAGAGCTCTGATGATGTCGCTCATGGTGGTGCTCTTTGCAGGAGAAGACATGTTTGGGGCTTGCATCTAAGTCAGCCACTTGGCAAGGAAATCGGCGATGACGAACTGTCTCGTTGTTCATCAAGATTGATGTTGTCCAGGTTATTCTCGAGGCTGTTCTGAAGATCAGAACAGGTGCATTCATGCTGGTCTCAAGTTAGCAAAAGATCTGGATCGGTAGTGTCACGAAGACATACCCAGATGACTTGTAGCCATGGCTGCATGGAGCAGACAGGTATGACAAGAGCAGACACCTGCAGGTCGCGCATGCGCATAAAGACTTGTTTGGATGCTGAATGGTGGCTCTTGATACTGTCAGTCAATCTCAACTCATGGTGAAGGTCATGGAAAGGCAAGACTCATACCGGAGCAGCAGACTCGGAGTGTCTGCAGATCTTTGGGCAGTGAGGTGAAGTAAGCTGAGGCAGGCCATATTGAACAAGAAAGATCTCGCGAAGGCCAGTGCAGAAACGCATGGCCTAGCAGACTGCGAATAGTGATTGCTGATGCTGGCAAGCTAAGTCAGTTGAAATTGCGATGCACAAGCAGAAGAGATGCTTACCTGGACTCACGGACTATAGCACGTGCGCGCAGATGCTTTGAGGTTGGATAAGCGCATGCGACTTCAGGCGGTGCTTTCTTTAGAGGCCTTCCAGTGACGGGAAGAACGGACGGTCTGCGCTGCGCAGATGGCTTTGCACAAGCGAACACGTGCTCTAGCCACAGATTGGAATAGGCTGCAGCGTTTTCTGATTTGTTGAAGCAGAAAGAGATGGAAGTTCGAAGCAGAAAGAGTTAAAGGTTCTGTGAAGAAGGAAGCAGAATCGGAGCTTGAGGGTGAGGAAGCTGCGTCTCTGCTTTGCGATGATGGCTGAAGCTCAAAGCACCTGCCACATCAAGGGTCACACAACAGCACTCCGACTCTCACACCGGATCGGAGCTGGTGTAAGCACTCATGAGAGTGTCATAACTGGTCACCGCTGTTGCTGCCGCTGCCGTTGCCGCTGCCGTATCAGATATGCCATACACAGGCTTCATGGCTACTAAAGGGTCAACGAGAGCAAGACCTATTTGATGCTTGTTTATCTTGCAACTAGCATACAAAGTATGGTCAGACTCGGTGCATAAAGCTTCCCAGATATCAGTTAAGCAACTGTAATATCAAGGCGTTACACTCGTCTCGAGAGCATGGCTACAACATTGGTTAGGCCAGGCTCTTTGCATCTTGTTAGCTGGAGCATTTCATTGTCCTATGGCCCCAACACGCTCAAAATACGCCGACACCATTGAGGTGCTTCTGGCAGCGTCAGAGTTGGTGCAGTCTGCTTGTTGAAATGGGCTATCAACTGCAAGGTCATCTCATCATCAAAGGCGCATTATGGGCATGGTCTTCAAGACAGCTGCAAAGCAAAGCATGAAACGGCAAACAACTAACATTCTTCTTCAGCTCCTAGTCAAAGACCAGAAGACACTGATGAAAAAAAAAAGTGTTTGTCCACAGAGACCAAAGTCTTTGTCAACTTTTAGTTCCAAAGATTAGATCATGCGTGAAACGCTAATGCCTCATAACCTATAGAAATGTTAGCATCCCATAGGCCTTCACCTAGAAAGGTGTCGGACGGTTGGAGAAGAAAAGGAGGTAGAGCAGTTCAGGCTCGCCTTTTTATATCTGCTGCCAGGGAGATCGATTACTTAAGCGCAAGTGGTCAGCGCTGCTTGGTCCGTCCCTGCAGCGAATGAGGTAGTCCGCATTCGCAATGCTGTCTTCCAGATCACTTTTTCAACATGGCTCAGCAGTCTCATACCTGCTGGTGAAACTGCTCCTTGTCCCAGGACCAATGTCCATCTCTGAAGCCTGCTGCAAAAGCTACCAGACCAAAAGAGATAGCTACATGTTTCTGCATATGAACATACAGCTCCTTACTCAAGGACCAGCACACATGTGCTTTGAATGCTTCTTATTAATGCTGTATACTGGTATAGGGTGGTGTGAATGCTGCCTACTCTCCCTCCCGATTATCACATCCAAGCTCCCACAATGCGACCATCTCTTCTCCCCTCATTGAGCCTATACCATCACAATAAGACCCTCCGTCTATTCACTCTGTTGAGAAGTAGCATGTGAAGGAGGCCCACGCTCGCGCTCAGTGCTCACACAAATCCTCAAAACAAAACCAGCCTTGCTCCTTCTTCTTCCTCCTTTCTCTCCACAATGTCCATCAAAAAGGGCAACATGGGCGGCACTCGCCGGTCCCCTCGAGGGGGCTGGCGAGATGCCTTAAACTGCATCGAGCACCGCGCAATGCTGGTTGCCTTTGCTCCCTCCCTCCCCGCCACCACCACCATCGAGCCTCAGGCTCCTGTCGACTTCTCCTTCGGTGTAGGTTTCGTAACGACGAGATCTTCTGACGAGACACTCATGCATTGTTATAGCCTCCCTCGCCTCCCTCCTCGCCCCCACCCCCTCTCCCTCTCCCTGCTCGCGGCCCGGTTTTGGTAAGTCTTCTTGCTTGTCCTCTATCGGGATGTGGATCTGATACTGATGTATTATATTAACAGCGCCGGTACTCTCCTCCTCCCTTGGGATGGAGAGATCCTCCTGCTCCTCCCCCCGCCCCTCGCCCTCGCGCCGCCAACCTGGCTCTTGGGTTTGTGCCTGCTCTTCCGCTACCACCATGTGAGTTTGATCTCTTATATGTAATGATTCAAGAACAACATGCTAATGGTTCGATTGTAGGAGATGAGCAAGCAAAGAGAGGAAGCAAGGTCTGAGGGACGTTAAACCATCCGACCACGGGTCGTTAAGCATGTACAAATCAACCTTTTTTCGTTTCTCCTCTCGATTGATATGTTTGCTCTTGTGTGCTTTGCTGTGATTATGAATTTCTGAGTACGTCGAATGGAACGATACAACAAGAGTGACCTTGTGTTTGTACCTCGTCTCCGGCTTTATCATATCTCATCATGGAATGGCTGGAGGGTAAAAGAGTTCGTGACTTTCTACTGCTCTATTCCTCGTGTTAGTACTCCTGGAGAGCATGATTCTCATCTACAAAGTGTCTTCTCTATATATTGACATCCTGAAAGTATACTATAAAAATGCAAGAACTATTTTGGAATTCAGAAGAGTCCAAAGAAAGCTGCTTGATGAACTCCTCATGAAGTCCGTTTCACTGTATACAGACTAAATGTGGACACTCTTGTGCTTTTTGACTGCTGTTTTTTTCTACTGTTTGTTACGAGGAGAGCGTGCTTTCACGACGATGGTCTACAAGTTTTCTCGATCTCATCACATAAGGAAAGAGTAATCGACATTCTTCCTTGCGAGCTCTTGGATGATAATCCTCCGACTACCTCTGCAAACCCTAAACACAAACTCCTTTGCTTCGCGTCATCTGAATACAGAAGCCTCTTCGACCCGCATAAAGTAAACTCCAGCCCAAAAGTACAGTAATCATATGCCCTTCTCAAACTCCACCATATACCGCCAAAGCCTTCTGAGCGAGAGCTCCAAAGTCCAGCTTGCCCTGATCATCGGGCATGTACTCTCCACTTGCAATACAATGCACCTTCATATTTGGATGGTATGCCAAGTTTGGCAGCAATTTAGGCGTGATGAGGAAATACTGCGAGGTGTGCTCCGCACAAGCGATATCAACCATGCGTGAATGAACCATGCGTTCGTTACGAGGATCCATTCCTTGGTTGATCTCATCAACAACACGGAAGGGGGCTCGGGCTAGACTCTGTAACGCCATGAGATAGAAGATTGTCGACACAGCACGTTCGCCACCAGATTGGCGATGCGAGTCGAGGACGGACAGTTGTTCGTTCTCTCTGTGATGTCATTGTTAGTGTGATGCTCATGAGAATAGTGAATATCAATGTTGCATACCTGAACTTCACCTGAATCTGGATGGCCCATTTATTGAAATCGTCGTCCTCTTTGTAGACCTCAACTTGACCGGCACAATTGATCTTGGCGAAGTTGTCACTGAAAGCATCGCTGATTTGACCGATGAGTTGGTCAAGCTCAGGCTCCCATTTCTGACGGACTTCGTTGATATTTTGTTGCAACTCGAGGAGATCGTTCTCGATCTTCTCGAGTTTGTACTTAGCCTTCTCAATATCGCCAGCACGCTTCTCGAACTCCTGAAGGATTTGAGGATTGCCTCCGTCCACCATCTCCAGTCGGGCCTTGGTACTGTCAATCTCGGCCTCGTATTCGTCCAGATTCATCTTGTTGTATTCAGTGTAGATCTCTGTTTCTCTCTCAGAGAGGTCCTGAAGCAATTCATTGCACGCTTTGAGTCCAGCTGTAGCGATCTTCTTCAAGTTGTCCCTCTCAGCCGTCAACACCCCTACGTCGCGTTCTTTCTGAGCGAGATTCTGACGCACTTCCTCGCTGTACGCCTTTAGTATCTGGAAGTCCGACTCTCCTTCGATCAAAGCAAGACTTGCTTGGAGGAGATCCATTTCCAGTTTCTGCAAGCTCTGCACTGAAGAAACAAGAGTCAAGGCATCCTGAGCTCGATCCAGAGTAAGCTTGTCTTGCTTGTTTCTGATGTCTTGGACTCGGGCTCGGTAAGTGGCTTGACGCTCGTCCAAAGCATCACGCTTCGACACAAGCCCAGCGATTCTGACCGGCAGTTTCTGCCACTCCGACCGTGCTTCTTGCGCTTGCTTCTTTTCTGCTTCGACTTCCTTCTTTTGCGCATTGAGCTCGTTGTACTCCTGCCCATAGCGAGCACTCGCAGCCTTGTGCGCGTCAGCTTGTCGTTGAACTTCCTGCGATTCGTGCTTAAGCTCGGCAATTGTGTTCTTGTACTCCTGTTCGGCTTGCGTGTCCACAGGTTGGGAAGTGAAGAAGCGTGCCGGCCTGATACGCGCCGTACGTGTCGATGTACCGGCGTCACCATACTCTCTTCTCCTTGTTACATTGTAAGTTTCAGTAGGTGTTGCCCAACTTGAAATATTGCTTGACATCATTCCATCGAACTGTTGGGAATTCAATTCTTGGAATGCAACACCATACATGTGGATGTTTCTGTTGTCGCAAAGCATGCTGAGAATCTCCTCAGGTCCTTCGAGAAGATCCAGGACGTAGTTATTCAAGCCAAGTCGTCGAAGCTCTTCTGGAGAATAGGGTCTCTTCCAATAGCTCAAGGGCGTGTCCAGCATTCTCAAGTTGATATCAGACAACCTCTGTGTATTCAACAGTTCGCGTTGAAGCAGATTGAAATCCTCCTTGTGGGTCATTGTGATACAAACCATGTCTGCCTGGCCAAGCACCGACTCGATAAGATTGGCAAACTTCGTATCCTTAACAGAGCATTCGAGGATCGCCGGTCCGAATACTTTGCCAGTGAACTGATTTCTGTTTTTCTGAATCCAGTCCCAGGCCTTTGCAGTGTCTGGAGAGACGTTGTTGAGTTTGTTGACTTGTTGTCCAGCTTTGGATCGGAGCTGTCTCAGACTGTTATCTGCCGCGGCGATACGTTGTTGAAGAGAATTGAATTCATGAGCTTTTTCGTCTTGCTTGGCGTTCTCATCTCTTGCAGCATCGGTCTTCTCACGTTGTTGGCGCGAGATGTCTCTGATCTTCTCGTTGAGTGCGGCAACATCGATCGTTGGTGGTTCGTTCTCGACTTGACGTTCCAGATTCTTAATTTGGGTGTCAATACGGATACGCTCTTGCTTGTGTGCCTTGACGCCCTTCTGCTCGGCTTGTATCTCTTGTTCAAAAGCCTTGTGCTGTTCTGATGCCGTGTTTTGCTTCTTGGTTTTCTGTCTAATGTCGTCCTGTGCACGATTTACAAGACGCTGGCGGCGCTTGACGACCGCGTCGATGGCTTTGACATATTCTTCCTTTGCGTTAACAGCCGCCAAAGCAGGTTCACACTCACGCTGCAACACGGCAAGCTCATTGTTGGCCTCCTTGCAGAGTTCTTTGGCTTCCATGTAGTTGTCTCTTGCAACATTGTAAGCAGGGAAGGGTCGCAGACGTTCTAGAGCAGCAAGCTTTTCTTGTTGATCGGCACGCTCGCGCAGACGCTCAACATCGCCACGCTGCATGTTCTGCCGGCCTTCAAGGTTCTTCAAATTCTCAGTGAGTTGGGCTTGGTCGGCTTGATGTTTTCGTTGCTGGACTCGCATGTTCTTGAGCTGATCGTGCCAATCACTCATGTAGTCTGGGGCGGCAGCTCTTTGTGTCTGGACGAGGAGTTCGATGGGGTCCAGTGCAGCAAACTCAACGACACGGTCTTGAGGAAGAAACTGACACAAGTTGTCGACTTGTATAGAGAAGGAGCGGCAGAGTTCAGCAACAGCCTTTTGGGTGCTAGTTCTGCCATCGATCATGAAGAAGGTCTTGTTGTTTGAATCTCGTTTTATGATTCGCTTGATGACGGGATTGGTGCGATGACGAGCGGGATCGCGTTGAAGTTCGATCTCAATCTCGGCCTCTTTCTGACCATGTTTGACGAATTCAGAAGGATCCTTTGCTCGACCCAAAACGTCAGGTTTAGCTCCAAGGCCCAGGCAGATAGCGCAGACCAGAGTACTCTTTCCAGTGCCGTTGGGACCGATGATCATGTTCAGACTGGGGCCAGGTAGGAATTCTGCCGAGGTGTATGTGACAAAGTCCTTCATAGCGACCCTGACGATAGAGCCAGGTGAATGAGTGAGGGGCGCTGCATCGTTTTGGCCGTTCTCGTAGCTGCGCGGCAACAGAGGAGCCTGCGATAGAGATTTAGTGAAGGCGCAAGGAACAGCAGGCGGTAGACAATACCTGTGAAGAAGCATAGCCGTTCAAACGCGGGCGTTTGTCTGAAGACGACGAGGCATCGATATCACTCTCATCGTCCTCATCATCGCGCGGCCTTCGCATGGGCACCAGACCAGGCATACTTGCGATTGACAGCGATTTGCTGCCGAGTCGTTGGTTTGGAAGGTCAACGTGCTGCCTGGAGCTGCGGGTGACGCGTTTGGCCATTTGCCGACGCGACAAAAAGTGGAAGGCGCGATCATTTCCGCACTCAAGCACCTGCAATTCTACAACACTATAGCAGGGACGAACTGGTTGTGCTCAGCTAAAATTTGCTGAATAAATAATACGTCTGTCGAATCATGTGCAAGGCTCGTGTTTTCAAATGATGTCTATTCCATCCCAAACGCCTCTCAGTGGTATCATTGTGCATCCGTGAAACCCCTCATAAACCAACCAAAGCCATGGACATAATATCAAGCCTTCTCAATCATCGCCCGCGCTGTCGTTGTCGTCGACAAAACTTCCGTCGACACTTTCTTCACCAGCAATGCTGGTCTGTAAGCTTGCCGTACTGCCAACCCTCTGTAGCTTCATCCGTTTGCGTAGGGGCGTATTATCTTCATCGTCTCCGAGCTCGTCTCTTTCTCTCTTGTCCGTCTTTGAGTCTGACTTGCCGGGACGCTTTCCAAGCTTTGAGCCCTTTACGTCCTTCTTCATGCTTTCTTTGAGCCCCCTCTTGAGTACCTTCTTCCGCACACCTCCAGACTTGTCATCGTCTTCGTCCTCATCATCGTCTCCATTCTTTGAGCCACGCGAATTTGGTGTCGGTGTACCGCCTCTGCTGCCCAGCGGAGATGCTCCGTTCGCGTTGTTGAGACGAGCAGCTCTGGCACCTCTGCCTCCGATTCCGAGACACTTCTCCAGATGTTGGGCAAAGCGCGTAATGAGCAGACTTCGCTTGCATGACGGACATGTGTGCCAGGGGATATATGTGCCGCCCTTGAGTCTTTCGCCGACCTTTGCAGCCTTCTTGTCAACGGGACCACCCGTGTTAGGTTGTTCTGCCGAAGGCGATGGAGGTGCAGTGCCGTTCTCCTTGGAAGCGTTTGATTCAGCCTTCATTCTCTCGCGCTCTTTCTTTGTCGGTGGCTTGTCGCTGCCAGCCACAGGGAATGGATTGCCATAGATGTCGTGACCAGGTCGCGTTGACCAGGGAATATGTGTGCAGTATTGGATCTTCTTGGGAGGGTTTACGTTCGCTAGAGGAGGATCCAAAAGTCGTGGGAGATTACATGACGGACAGATGGGCAGCCCGGTGTTAGGGTCCACAGTTCGTAGAAGTAGTTTCTCGCGGCGATGGGTCTGGAGTACCAGATCATGGATGACTGTGTACAAGCAGTCATTGATGACACTTTGAGTCTGCTAGCTAGTGAGCACTGGTCTTTCTCGCTACATGTTCCAGCACATACCAAAGACCCAAGGTCGACTTTCGCATCCTGATCCGAAGACATTGCCTCCGTGGTCGCTCCTAGGGGCCAGTGCACCGGCTGAGAGGCGTAGTTCGTGTTTCAACAGCAGACAGCCTCGTCCCGTCCACCCAGTAAGCTCCCCTGGTGCGCAAAGATAGAACGATGATGGTTGTCCGACAAGTTGCAAGTCGCAGCTACAAGACCGCCGGCCCACCTGCCGGCTATTCTTGACCGAACCCCAGATGCCAGTTTTAGTTCCCGTCATCGCGTGTGGGGATCGCTTTTCTGTGCAAGCATGTGAACAGGGCCTGGTGTCAAGAGAAAGAAATCATTTACATTCGAAATCATGACATTCTACATATATGCCCATCCAATCTAGGTGGCCAAGCTCATCAGAATGCCCGTCTCCCACGCTGTCTTCCGACCCACTAACTTCTATGTACGCAAAACAGAGAACGCCTGGTATTGTTACACGAATCATTACCCCAAAGTCTGTTCACTATGACAGCGGGATACCCTCGTACTCAGCGTAGCCGAGGGCGAGGTTCATGTTCTGCAAGCATTGAGTGGCAGCTCCCTTGAGCAGGTTGTCAATCGTGGCGTTGATAACAACACGCTTGCCGCTGCTGTGCACAGCAAAGCCACCAATCTCAACTCCATGCTTGCCGGAGATGTTCTTCACCAGAGGGCTCTCGCCGGTAACCTTGACAAGCTTCTCACCGTTGTAGCGGTCCTGGTAGAGTTGACGGATGTCACGAGAAGCCATGGTCTCGGCAAGAGGGATAGAGATGGTGTGGTGGATACCAGCAAACCAGACAGCGACGTGGGGAATGAAGCCGATCTCACGTCCGAGTTGAGCGCTGATTTCGCGCTCGTGGATGTGATCGGTCAAACTGTAAGGAATGAGGTTGTTGGTGAGGTTCTCTACGTCGTTCTTAGGGCTGGGCTTGGTGCCTGCTCCTGAGTAACCAGAGACACCGAAAACAGTGGGATTTGCAGGGGCTGCTGCAAGGTAAGGGACCAAAGGAGCAATACCGAGCTGGGCAGCAGTAGCATAACATCCAGGGTTGGCGATACGGGTAGCGCCTGCGATCTTGCTACGCTTGACAAGCTCGGGCAGACCGTAGGTCCACGATGAGTCAAAGCGGTAGTCGGCGGACAGATCGACAATGACAGACTCCTTGTGGCTTGAAGCCTCGATGGCGTCGACGAAAGGCTTGCAGACACCGTTGGGAAGAGCCATGACCCAGCAGTCAATCTCACCAGCATCAGCCATGCGACGAACATCATCAGGAGAAAGGTTCTCGTATGTGATATCGCGCTTGGTGTAACCAGCAAGCTTCTTGCCGTTCAGCTCACGAGATGAGACGTGGCGCAGATCCATGTTGGGGTGACGGTTCAGGAGGTCGATCAGAGCCTGACCAGTGTAACCACGGGCGCCAATGAGAGCAACCTTTGAAGGGTAGTCCTTGTCCTGGTTTTTGATACCAAGAGGAGGGTTGGGGTTAGTGGTAGTAGCATAGCCACGTCTGGTGGGAGCGCCGAAGGTGCTGCAACTTGTTAGTGGGTATTGTTGTCTGCATTCCGACACGACTCACCTGCGGACACGCTGCATGTTGCGCGAAGAGAAGGAGCTAGTAGAGAAAGCTCTGGTCTGCTGTCCGAGCGATTCTCTGTGCTGCTGCAGCTTCTGTGCAACATCCTTGATTCTGAGAGCGCCGGATGCAGCGCGGTGGAGCTGGCTCTCAAGGTTGTTGTCGCCAAACATTTGTCTGCCGTGTTGAATGAACTCGGCCATCAATTCGCGCACTTCCTCGGGTGTCTCGATGCCGTACCAGAAGAGGACCTCACCCTGGCGGGCGATGCTGCCATCTGCCTTCTCGGAGAACCAAGTCAGATTCTCGTCGTCCTGCTTGACGGTCCAAACAAGCTTAGAGTAGTCGTTCTTCAGGTTCTGGAAGACATTGTCGGCGATGTTGGAAAGCCAAGCAGCACGGGTCATGGTCAGAGTAGCCAAATGGGCCAGGCCATTGGGAGAGGATGAGTCAGGAGGAAGGACAACAGCAAGAGCCTCCATGCCCTCATCGTGGTAGGCAGCGAAAGTCTTACCCTTGAGGCTGTCGAGGTAGCGGTCAACGACGGCCTCAGCGTCGAGGCCTTCGCGGTCACGGACAAGAACCTGCTTGAGCTTGTTCACATCGGAAAATTCAGAGAGCGATGAAGCCTTGTGAAGCTTGGTACCACGACGGATCAAGGTTCCGGCACCGGTGTGAGTGAACAACTCGCGCTCAAGACTCTCGGGGTGAATGATGGCGACACTGGATGAGCGAGGCAAGTGGTCAAGGAGGTCCTTGATGTCTCGGATCTTGGAACGAGTGCCGTGAATAACCCAGGGCATGTTCATGTAGCGGTCGTACTCTTCATCGAGGTTGATGGCCTCGATCAGCTTGCCAGTGTCCTTGTTGTGCAAACCTCCCTTCTCGGACAGGTAGACAATCTTCAGAGGGACGAGAGCCTTAGCCAACTCAGCAGCAGCCTTGTCAGCGTTGACGTTGAGGAGCTGACCCTCGGTGTTCTCGGCCATGCAGGTGAGAACGGGAATGTAGTTGTCGGCAATGGCGGCATTGATAGGGTCAGTGTTGACCTGGTTGACCTCTCCAACGAACTTCCATGTGTCCTTGTCCTTGTAGTCGGCCATAAGCACGCCCGAGGTGATGGGACGAGCACGAACACCCCATGACTCAAGAGCCTCGACAAGCTTGAGGTTCTCCTCGAGGAACAACTTGCGCGCAACGCCCAGTGTAGGGCCATCGGTGATACGGATACCCTCGCTGTACTGGGGCTCAATTCCGGCTTCCCCAAGCAACTTGTTCATCTGGGGGCCAGCTCCGTGGATGATGACGGGGAACAGGCCCATCTGGTTGAGGTTACGCAGCGAGCTGCAGAGGACATCGATGTAGTCTGTGAGGATGGCACCGCCAACCTTGATGACGGCGAACTTTTGCGACGAGACGGACTGGAACTGCGAGAGGTATTGCTGGACCTCACCTGGCGGGACCGACTGCGTCAGTGTCTCTCAAAGCGTCTCTCGAGCTGCGGCTGTTACTCACGCTTGGATCCAAGGTTCTGAAGCACATTGATAACGGCCGAGCGAGCCGATGTCTCTTCATGACGGGTGCCCTTGGAGACAGAGGCATAGCCGCTAGCAAGAGCCGGACGGACAGCTGCTCTGCACACTGCTGCCGCAGACACGCGAGCGCTTCTGGCCCTGCTAAGGGCGCGCATACAAGGACGAGCCAACATAGCGAGGTCTTTGTTTCGGGTTGGGGGTCGGTAGAATAAGGATCACACGCCGTCCAACATGCAGCAACCCAATGAGTATAAGAAGAAAAGCACAGCGGTTCGCTTTGCAAAGGACAAGAAAGTCACAATGCCCAGGATACGTGCGGATCCTTTGGTTGACGCCGATGTTCGGGCCTGCGGCGGCTGTAACTCATCGCTCACCCAGATTTTACTTATCAATCTAATCTGATTTTTTTTTGACGTGCCCCTCATGCACGACTCGTGCGCCTTGCTGGGGCATGGCTCTTCATTTCATCCTTGTTGTCTTCGCTTTACGATCCTCCCTCGACTAGATCAAGATATTATATTGCAAAGAGTCATACAGAAGCAACGCTGCTTGATGTTGGTGCTTTGTCATACAAAACATTACTACCTCATGTCTGTTTCTATATATTACATTCTATCAAATAATGTGCAAATGCAATCGACCTTGGCCGACATCAAGAGCCTCCACCAATAACGCCTTCGCTGAATCAGATTTTATGCAGTTTTTGACATGTTCTGTTTACACTTCCTCTTCGTCAGATGAAGCGTCATCGTCGTCGTCACTCTCGTCCCAGCCCTCAGCCTCGAGACTCGATGATCGAATCCCGAAACTCAAAGCGAAGCCTAAAAGACTGATACCGCCGAAAATTCCAAAGGCAAGAGCTTCACCCTTGGGCTGCACATGTGTTGCTGCAGTGAACAACGACCCAGAAATGAAGGGTCCAGCTGCACGTCCGGCTGCTGAAAGAGTTTGTGCAAGTCCATTCAGCGTACCCAATACTCCGTGGTTTGGCGCTGAGTTTGTGATCTGTCCATGGTTAGCATTTAATACCAGGATATTGAAAATTCATAATCTTACCAGAAGTAGTGCACTGGTGAGACCGCCGACTGCTGCCACAGTCTTGATTACAAGCACTCCTCCAAGTTCAATCCACAACCAAACTTTTCCCGCTTGTGTATCATGTCCAGATCCGTCCTTGCCATCCCTGTACCCTACCCAGGGCATAAGCAGGAATGCAATGACGAAGCCTAACAAGCCAACGCGATAGGTCATCTTGTTTCCAACCTTTTCGCGCAGCTTACCGAAGATGCCTACTTGAAAGACGATAGTGACAAGTCCAGCAAAGCCCAGCGATAGACCAATCTCTTCGGGTGATAAGCCACGACCTGTGGGAGGTACTGCTTGCGCGAAGATAGGGTATAGCGAGTTGTATGAAATGTTTGACAGCTGGAAGATGAGGAAGGTGATAAGGAGGAGGATGGTGTCACGGTTGAAAACAGCAGAGCTGCTAAGTGTTTCATGGTTGCCAGTACCCAGAAGATGAGTAGATTCACCATCGCTCTCTTCGTCAGTGCTGTCCTCTTCGATACCATCACTTCGAGCATTAGCAGCTGAGTTAGTACCTTGCTCACGGCGTCTGACGTACGAAGGCTTGGTAGCATTGCCAGTGAATTGCCAAAGCCATGCAAAGAGGTTAGACACTCGCTTTTTGAGAGGCGGCAGATCCTTGGCTTGTTCTAGAGACTCTTCAAGGAATATCAAAGTAAGGACGAAATCGATAAGCAGGACACCAGCGCTGAGCACATTTGGAGCCAGGTAAGGGTATGGGTTCGGCTTGCCACTCCAAGGAATGGTCTCGAACACAAGCAATCCGCCGACCAAAGGACCTGTAATACCGCCAATGCCGTAGACAACGGGAAGATAGGTGAAGGCTCTACTTTGGTTGCTTCGATCAGTGATCTCGCCTAGACAAGTGCTGATCACACCCTGGTTTCCATTGACCAAGCCCATCAGTGTCTGAGCGAAGATAGCCTGCCACAAGGTTCGGCTGAAGCCAAAGATCACAAAGCAGCAGGCAGTCAACAAAGTACCTATAAGTACGACGGGCTTTCTGCCAATTTTATCGCTAAGCCAGCCCCAGAAGAAATTGGTAGCGAATTGTGCCAGAGCGAAGCTCGAGGCTATCAAGCCGACGTACAAGCCAACTTGGCCATCTTTGACCTCGGGAAAAGTGGAAGCCATTGCGGGCAGGTAAGGTGAGATCGAGTTTAGGGCAGTCTGCTCGGCTAGGGCTATAACGGCAAGTATGGCCAATTGGGCCTTGGGTAGCGGTGTCTCATCGTGAGTGTCGTCTTGCTGTCCGGACTGAGAATCGGCGTGGATGTTGGACGATGAGGGGTTGGGCGAAGTGGGAGGTTTCCCACGCGATGTGGGCGGCGGAGTCGGGAATGTCTGATAATGTAATGTTGATGATTGTCTCTGCTGCAGCGCAGGCTTGGGAGCGCGTGCCATCGAAAGGCGTAGAGGGAGGGTAGCGAAGAGTTGAAGCCTCGTGCGCTTCAGAGTCGCGCAAGGCGGAGTAGGTGGTAGACGGTGAGACGGATTGTGAAAATGTCAATGTTTTCCAAGATGCACGCGAGAGGTTGCAACTTGCAGATGCCTTGTGCCTGCAGAAAGTCGATCGTTTTTCCACCACCATCCGCGCCGACGTTGCGGTGACGCACGCAAGCATCCCCGCTTTCGGCCTCCTGCCACCTTCCTAAATTGGTCGCCGTCCCTATAGAGTATCTACAAGTCAAGGACATGAACATGCACTTTCACTTCAAGCATAGTTAGACGAGATAAGACGAGCAGAGAGCAGAAACACCATCTACATGGTGCAAAAATTGAGAGGCGATATGTGCCTGACAGCTGAATATACAAATCCCCATGAACGCCTCGCTATGCTGCACAGCATACTATCTCAATGCCAGATGCTTGTGTAGTCGTACAAACGTCAAATCATGTCTAAGCATCAGACAAAGTTTCTAGAGCGGCTCTGTAGAGCCTTCCTGCATCTTGCTCATCCTCTGGTCTTGTTTCCAGCGCACAGTCCGATCGACTCTGCTTTCGCCAGACAGCTGACTTTGAGGATCAATCTCTCTCCAGCTACCCCGACCACGACGACCTGAGTTTTCTGGCGAAAGACTGCCGCTTTCGCCCCACATGCTGAGTCTCTGTACCTTTCGAAGCTTCCTCAAGCCCCAGACAATAGCAGCCATACAGAAGACGCCGCAAGAGATGCTGACCAGTGGGAACCCAAAGTCACTCTCTTCGATGAAGTTCTTCAAGTTCATGCCGTACAGACCAGCGAAGAAGGTACCCACACCAATACCAAGTGCCAGAATTGTGAATTGTAGATCCAAGAGCATCAGCGAGTTGCGGTTGGCATCCAAAATAGCTTTGACGCTGTTCCAGTTGTCAGTCAGAATTCGATGACCCGGTCCTTGACCAAGACTTACATTTCTTCGGTATTGCGAATGTTGCTAACCAAGTTGCTGCTCGCCTGCACAATCTCGTCGCACACCTTGTGGTAGGACTCGAGCAACATCTCAACTTCAGTATGGTCATCCTCTTCGCGTGTCACACCGTTCGCCTTCTCGGTCAGGTACATATCAGAAAGATCATCGTCTGCCTCGAGAAGGTCATCGATGGCATCACGAACTAAGCGTGCTTTCTGCTCGAATGTGCCCAACTTCTTCGAGTAGATCAACAAGTGACGCAGCTTATTGCGGTCGATATCTTCTTCCAGCTCTCTCAAGACTTGTACAACAGGTTCGCGCACACCTTCAAATTCTCCTTCGAGCGCAGAGGTGACGCTTATGAGAACAGCTTCAAGCGCGCGAAACTCGTACGGCAGAGTGTTGGCAGATCGGCCTTCTCGTAGCTGAAGCTTGCCTTCCAGGTCGTACATGAATATTGACTGAGTATGTGAGTCGGTCGTTCCATATGCGTCAAAAACTAGAACACGGTTGTGGTTGATCAGGCAGCTTATGTGCAGGATTTTTATAAGGATAGCCGAAGGGCGTACGAGAATATGTGGCAGGGAAGCGGAATCGATTTTTCGAAGGTCGCGAGGAAGAAGGCCACACTACCAGGCATGATAGTCAGCTGGCAATCTGGAACATGGTTCATGTGAAGTGGTACCTTAGCTATCAGCTCGCTCTTCTTGAAGGCGCCGTTGACCAATGTGACTTTGCCATCGCCATCAAACTCTGTACATCGCATCCTAAGCTCATTTGTCGGCTTGACAATACGCCCCAAGCTCGCAGCTCCTGCATCGTCGAGTAGTCTAGGCAGTGGTGGGAGGTCGTTTGGCTGTAAAGGAGCCGTCTTCTTTGGCCGAGCGTGTTGCCATGGCCTTTGCCATCTCGACCTCGTCGCACTGTTCCAGAATCCACGGCATGATGGGGATGACGCTTGCTGTTCCACTACTCTCGAGGAGATTCTACGTTGCAAAGTCGTCAAAAGGTGCGTTCGCGCAGTGTCGGACGTAGCATGGTGATGATTTCGACGGGCTTGCGAGTGCGATGCAAGAAACGGTAGACACTCGGCTTGTATCCTCAGAAATTTCAAGACTGCAGGTGACGGCACGGGCGCTCGTACGAGCGACAGCGCTTGCATGTTCTGTCTGTGGCTGATATTATTGATCCTGTCTTCGCATGCGAACAATCTTTTCGTTCATGTCAAATCGCGACGACGTCAGACAGCTGCTTGGCAGCCTCTCGTGTTGGCCAAGTCACCTTGGTGACCTGATCACCCTGCTCGAGATCTCGAATACACAATAGATAAGTTCGAACGACGCAGTTCAAACTATCCGGCTAGATACTTGTTGCCCTCGCTTGTGTTGTCTCTATCTGTACATCTTTTTTGAAATGGATATCATCTTATCAAGATTCTTTTTGAGAGCCTCGTCGTTGTCATGATTTTGCGAATCTATCCTCCAAAGTCAACGCAGGATGACATCAGTGTCGTGATTTGAGCCATCCAGAGAGAAAGCATTGTCCAATCTACAGTATTCTTCATAATGTGTCATGCGTGTTGATTCAACAATCACCGCATACGTGGTACATATCCTCATCGCTACCGGAAGCACCTCCATATCGACCGCTAACACGCTTGATGTCAATATCGGGAGAATGCAAGCAGATTGAAAGCCTCCGAAGCAAGTCCGGGTTTGCTTTGTTGACTGGTTATTCACGTTTTTCTGAACGTGGACTGTAAGTTCATAAATCGATACGGTATACATTGTCGGACAATAAAACATGTGTTTGTCGAGACTGCAAGATAAATTCGACCATTTCACGTGGCTGCCCACGCGGCAAGGGCGCCACACAACCCTGGTGGCGCACGTTAGTGTGTGAGACAGATGCCCAGAAACATCGTCAGAGATCGCGGGCTTCGTGCATCGGTGAGATTCAACCACGATGCACAACGATCTACGACCAACGCTGCATCTGGCCTCGATCTAGGTTGAAGACTACAGTGTGTCGGGACTTGAGCTGCACACATATTACCCGAAGCGTAAGTTGCTTAAGATGGAAATGTCCGCAGGGCCCCTCTGTCCGCCCAACAACCATGTCATGGCTCCCATGAGAAATCTCTCCGATCGCACCAACCCTCTCGTGTCTCTTCAGATCAGATTCACCATTCCTCTTTCAGACGAAGTTCACCCCGTTTTCCGGTACTCAAGCGTTGCCGGTTGTTGTTTGGATCTTGATGCTCTGCTATTCTGCGGTCATGTTGGTCCATGTTCGCTTTTCGCTTTCCTCGCGAGCACCAAGTCTTCTCCTTGAGACTGATGACATATGCTCGCTCGCCTCACAACATTTTAGCATACTCTATCGATAAATCGTTCGCCATGTCCTAACGGATGACATCGTTGTTTTTGGGAAGCACATACTCAGCGCTAGCTTTTCGATACTCTGAATCACTTAATATCATTTCGATCTTTCCGACAACGTTCTTGTTCGCTTTTTTGCGGCAAAACATCTAGCACGCCGCATCTTGTGTCTTCGAGATCACTTGCGCATTCTACACAGCATACGACAACAGAACATGTCCTCCAAAGCACGCGTTCTCATCTACGTGCTGCGCCGCGACTTACGACTTGCCGACAATCCCATATTCCACGAGGTGTCACGACTCTTCCAACAATCCCAGCACCCGTTCACACATTTTCTTCCTGTCTACACGTTTCCGGCCAACCAGCTCGAGGTCTCTGGCTTCATACCTGAATCCTCCAACAAGTCGCCATACCCAGAAGCTAGAGCCCCAGTCAGTGGTTTCTGGCGATGTGGTAAACTCAGGGCCAAGTTTCTGGCAGAAAGTGTATGGGACCTGAAGAAGGACTTGGAAAGAGTTGGCAGTGACCTTCAAGTACGAGTCGGTACCGTGCACGATGCGGTTCAAAGTATACTTCAAGATTACAAGGACCACAAAGAGGTGGAAATTACAGGTGTCTGGATGACCAACGAGGAAGGCGTTGAAGAAAAGAGGGAGGAGAAGGATGTCAGGAAGCTTTGCAAAGAGTTCAACTCGGAGTTCAAGCTTTGGGTAGACGAGAAATATCTTGTGGACGAGTATGTATACGCTGTGGAGTCGTTGTTCGGACGTTGCAGAGCTAACATGGATCTTGTAGTCGCGATATTCCATTCAAAGACCCGAGTCAGTTGAACGATGTGTTCACTGCATACAGAAAGACCGTGGAGCCTCTGAGATCTGCGCCACGCAAGACTCTCCCAGCGCCTGAAACCCTGCCACCTCTCCCAACCCATATTCCCGCACAATCCGAGCCCTTTGAGATCCCGGACTCTCTGGAAGGCATCATATCAGCTCTAAGCAAGCCACTTGGAGACGATCTCGGCATCTCAAACGTGGCGAAATGGCCTAAAGGAGCAGAATCCGCGCATCCGTATGGGGGTGGTTCTAAATCAGGACACGAGCGCATCGACCATCTCATTGAGAGCGGCAGTATGACAGCATACAAAGACACCCGCAACGGGCTGTTAGGCGAGGACTTTAGCACAAAACTATCGGCATGGTTAGCGCTTGGGTGCTTCACAGCACGTCAAGTACACTGGAAGTTGGTCGATTTCGAAGACGGCAAGACGCCGCTAGGAAAAGACGCGCCGGGATACGGCAAGGGTGAGAACAAGGGCACAGCCGCTGTTCGCTTCGAGCTCTTATGGCGAGACTACATGCGCCTGTGCACGCGTAAATTCGGGCCTCGCCTGTTTCACGTAGAGGGCTTCAGGAACGACCAGAGTGCATCGTGGAAGTACATCTCTAGCCCCTTCAGCGATTCAACCGACAAGAAGAATAAGGGTGGCAGCAACGACGATGCCACTGCGGCAGCTGTGTTGCGCTTTGTCACCGGCAGAACCGGAACTGGACTGATAGATGCCAGTCAACGCGAACTCTTCTTGACTGGATACACCTCGAACCGCGCAAGACAAAACGTTGCAAGTTACCTATCCAAACATCTAGGAGTGGACTGGCGCATTGGCGCTGAGTGGTATGAGTGCAACTTGATTGACTACGATCTTTCAAACAACTGGGGAAACTGGCAATACGTAGCTGGCGTAGGCAACGACCCTCGCGGCGAATCGCGCGTCTTCAATCCCGTGAAGCAAGCTCTGGACTACGACTCACAAGGCGAGTACATCCGGACATGGGTTGAAGAACTCAGGGACGTTAAAGTTGGCTCCCAAAGCCAGGGAACGCAAGACCCACAAAACTTGATGGGCGTCTTCCAAGCATGGAGACTGCCTGAGGAAGAGAAGAAGAGATTGAGCATACAATCCGTAGAGTGGGTACAGAAGCCTCTGGTGAAGATTGACTTCTCGCTCAACAGACGAGGTGGTGGTAGCAAGCGTGGTCGGGGTAATGGACGTGGTGGGCGTGGAGGAGGTCGTGGAGGAAGAAACGAGAAAAGAAGTACGCCTGAGAAGGGACATGCATAAGTGCATGTTGTAAGCTATTCACCAATGACAAAAACCATTCTTACAATTTCAACGACAATGCCTTCCCAAAAACTTGCGTCTACTCCTTAAATGACCACATCTGACGCGTTCCTCAGCTAGTTAAAATCGATTTGGCTTATGGTGGTTCCAGACCAGTCCTGCCAGATCTCTGGTCATCGTTCTCCCAATGAGACACACTTGGAGCAACCAGACGAGCACTGGTTTAGAGATATCAGAGATCCAATTGCTCGTATAAGCATATCTTACAGATAGAGTCGTGCTTCGTAGCCTTCGTTGTAGGACCAACTCAGAGCTATGATGGACATAACGACGGAGTTAGTAGAAAGCATTAGAGCTGTGGAGTCAGTCGCCTCAGACGGCATGACAGCGTGGGGCAAGGAAACACAATCGTGCTACCACTTTGACATCGAGAAACATACTCCCCTCGGATTGGGTAAATCAGCGACGTGGGGCGTTTCTCCAACCACACATAAATTAGCACCGAAACTTCAAAGCAACATAACAACCTCAAAGTATGGGATAAAAAATAGTTGAAAAGAAGCAACTACTTAATTAGTATGTGCAGAGCAACATGCAAGTCTCACGATCCGAATAGGCCTGTTCTTCGTTGAGATATAGCAAGACGAAGATGTTGAGTTAGTGGATGCAGGTAACACCCTGACCCACCCTCGCCAATTATCCCCGGCCGCACCGAGTAGAAAACATCTCCAGCAGAGCCATTAGGCAGCCAAATAACGAAGAGTCTTCATCGTCCTTCGAATACGGTTCAGCGTATTGATTTGAATGTCAGCAGCGTATTCGGGACCGCGGGATCCGGATCACCTCATGATGGATGCAAGCCGCGCGGAGACGGGAAACGTCGAGTCTCGTCATAGCTTGGCCCTATTACGCTGACATTCTGTCTTCTCTGAAGTATTTAGGCAGCCAGACTGCTGCTGTTTGAGAGATTCACATTCATCGCAAAAATGAGGTTCTCACATATCCTCCCTTTGGCTGCCTTGAGCGCCGCATTTGTCGTTCCAAATGAGCAGGTCTTCAGCGAACTGTCAATTGATGACACTACTCATGCTCGTGCACACCAGGGAGCCTGGTCAGAGCAGGTTCTTTCTGAACTGAAGAACGACTTCGCCGAAGCCGAAAAGGGCATCAAGGAGGCATCAAACAATGCCAAGCATGCTCTCGATGAAGCCTTCAGCTCTGCATCGGACTTTGGAAGCTCAATGACAACCAAGTTCCAGGAGACTGCCTTTGATGCTAAGTCTTGGTTCGAGTCTGCTGCCAACAACGCATACGATGCTTTGGACAGCCATGACGAGCACCCACACCCTCCTCACCACGGTGAACCTCCTCATCATCCTCCTCACCACGGAGGCCCTCACCATGGCCACAAGCCCAATGAGACCGTCTGGCAGCTGCTCAGCTCATCCAAGTACACCGAGAAGTTCTCCAAGCTCATCAGCGAGTACCCTGACCTTGTCGAGAAGCTGAACTCTACCGACTCTGGCAACTTCACCATCTTCGCTCCCAAGGACACTGCTTTCCCTGACCACCCTCCTCACCACAAGCCTAGCAAGGAGATGATCAAGAAGTTCATCGAGTACCACATCAGTGACGACTTCTACCCTGCTGGCAGAGTTCTTCTCACTCACACCATCCCCACTCTCATGGAGGGTGAGCATTTGCCTGGTAAGGCCTCTCAGAGACTCAGCGTTCACCTCGGTCTCAGAGGCTTGACCATCAACTTCTACTCTCGTGTTGTTGCCGTCAACATTTTCGGTACAAACGGTGTCATCCACGGAGTTGACAACCTTCTCATTCCTCCTCCAAGAGCCTTCAAGATCATTGATCTCTTGCCTTCTGAGTTCTCCACTTTCGAGTTGGCTCTTGGCAAGACTGGTCTCCTTGACGCCTACAACAGCACCGACCACCCCAGCGGTACTTTGTTTGCTCCTTCCAACTTTGCCTTCCAGAAGCTTGGACCCAAAATCAATGGCTTCTTATTCAGCGAGTATGGCCGCAAGTACCTCAAGGCTTTGATCCTTTACCACGTAAGTCAAGCAAGCTCATGAGATGCACTTGGATAAGGCTAACAACGTGCTCTAGACTGTGCCCGACAACGTTCTGTACAGTGACGCTTTCATCAAGGCTGAGGGACATGACGGTATCCCCAAGGGACACTGGCACGTCGACCTGCCCACTGCCTTGGAGGACCACTCCTTGTCAGTCGATGTTGGAAGATACGGTGGCCTGATTGACATCAAGGTCAATGCTTTCTCACGCGTCAGCGTCCAGGATGGTATTGCCGCAGATGGAGTTATTCAGGTCGTCAGCGACGTTTTGATCCCTCCCAAGAAGCTCGGTAGCGCTAAGCTCAGAAGCTTCAACTGGTTCGGTTCCGAGAAGGAGCTCAGCCTCGAGGAGTTCAAGGCTAGATTCGAGCCTTACGTCGAGAGAATGATCGACCTCTAAATGAGAGGCGACGTATCTTCTGTGTAATATGACCATACGATCCTTTATGATTGCCTAGTTGTACGTAGTAGCCATCAAGGCATCAATGTTTTGATAAGCATGCAACTTTTGCTTGTAATAAGTCGTTCCAGAACTCAGAACAGTCTCGTGTGATGGTTGTATAGGCTCTTGTGCCGACACTCAAATCGTCCAAGATCTTTGTTGTCCTTGATATAGATATCCATGCATAGAACCAATACTTCTGATAAACGATGTGATGTTGCTGTGAAATTAGTGGTTAGTTGACTGGATCGCACACGGTAAGATTCAGATGCGATCGAACAGACATGATATGGTGATATGGTAGAACAGCCGGCTGTGGGTGGGGATGAGGAGGAAAGAGGCCAAGGTGTTGCGGCGGGGACGGCTCATGATTGGTCGAGCTCCAACGGAAGTCGAAACAGCACAAGGGTTCAAGTTTTGTGAAGCGCAGCACACAGCACCACCAACTCCACCGACAGCTAACAGGCTCGCCATTCTCAGTTCAGTTCGCTAAGCAGGGCAGCTCAGGACCCGAGCAATCAAGTCAATCGCGTTTCGACTGCAAGATAGACACGACAGGGACACGGCTTCGTTCACCATGGTCGCCCACCTCCATCCGCGTTCGCGGTCCACCATGTCGCTCTTCAGCGGCTGCCTCGCAATCTGCTTTGCTGTCGTCGCAGCTCCTCACGTCCTCCCGTGTCCCGTCGACAAGACACAGCTCGCCGACAGTGCCTCGCCAGACGGAGAGCCCAGACGCCGAAGACGCCGCAAGCAGTCTGCTCCTGCTCCCGACTCCGATCAACAAGACGACACCGATTTGAGCTCCTTGAGCGAAATGGATCGCCCCAAGCGCGAATGCCCCGTACCCAAGCCCAGTGGTCTTATAGGCCAAGTCATGGGCTTCAAACCACAAGAGCAACGACAAAATCCTACCATCATTATTCAGACACTGCGAGACCGCCATGCCAGACAAGATGCAGAATCAGGCGACAAGTCTTTGTAAAACACGTCCCGATAGACATGGGAGTGTATGTTATATTGGACACTCTACAGGCCCTCTATGAGCAACCACTTCCCGACAAGCCGTGCACTCCGCCGGCTGAGATGTAGCTGCAGCTGCCAGTTCCAGTGCTCGTCGAGTTTTCCGCTGTTGTCAGTGTGACATTCTCAAAAGCGATGTTGAAGCATGGATGCACCTTCGAGCAACTGACACTCGCTGTCCGGTTCTTCGACTCTTTGCCCGACAACCAGCCAGTGAAGTTGGCAAACACAATGTTGCTCACATCCATCAAACTCGTGCCGGCGTAGCTGCCATTGTCGCCCGAGTTCTGGTTAATGGTTGGTCCCGCGTCTGCGCCCTCGACCTGGAAGTTTGAGAATTGAGCATTGCGAACAGATCCCCAGCCTCCTCCTCGTGGCTGGCCTGCATTCTCGTAGTAGCCGTTGGCCGAGGGGTCCTGGGGAACCAAGGCCCCGACCCATGTTTTGATCAGGACGGAGCCATGCATGTCTTCGTTCCATCGGACGATCTGCCTCGGGTCAGTTGATGCCTTGCGCCAAGCGGTCCAGCACGAGACATACCTTCACATCATCCACAACTACATTCTCGACACTGCTGTCCTCGAGGTATTGTCCAAGACTCCCGATGGCTATGCCATTCCCACCCCTACATGTGACGTTCTGGACGAAGATATTCGAAGTTCTAGGCTTCACAGCTAAGCAGTCATCTCCCCCTGAGAATTCATCAGCGACACGATCATCATGAAGGGAAACATGCCGTACCTTGATAGACGAAGTTCGTGAGACGAATGTTCTTCGAGTCCATTGTATCTTCAAGATTTCAGCTAAATGTTCTGTATATCAAAATGTCATCGATGCTTACCGAATCCATCTGTATTCTGCACCCAGTTCTGATCTATTCGAGCTTTACTTGCCGTCGCGTTGCAGTACAGCTCGTCTACCCACACGTCTGTACCGTTCATGATGTTGAAGCTCCACAGAGGTGGATCGATAATGAAGAACTTCTTGACTGTTACATCTGAGACATTCTGGCCGTCCAGGCAAGGTGTGACCTGCTTCTGCGGTGTACCTTTCCAACATGAGCAGAAGTTTGTATATCCAATGTGCTAAAACTCACCAGGTATCGCCATTTCCATGGATGCCACCTGTTCCATATCCATTGATGCGTATATGATCACCAGTCAGGATGAACGAGGCAGCATGGTTCTGGAACGCAATCGGATAGGTAGAGCTGTTTTGTCTCCAGTATGCGATATCAGGAGAAAACTAGTGCACTGTGAGCACAAGGTCCTTCACAAGGTTACGGAATATAACTTACGGTCCAGATGCCACCCCAGTTGATATTGACATCGTTAACGATAGGGTTCAGCTTCGAAGCAATATAGTAGTTCTGGCCTTCTGGGAAGATTATGTCACCTCCGTTACCACATTTGCTGAATGCTTCGAGGATGTTAGGGACGTCGTTCGTTGTGCCTCCGCTAGCGAGAACAGTGCACTGAGGTCGGTCGCCGTGTGGTGAGTAATGGACGCCTCCACCAGCAGATACCAATGGGAGGACGAGCGAAAGAACAGTCAAGAGGTTTGCTGAAATCATCTTAAGACACAAGAAGAGAAGAGACTGTCCTGTTCACTCATGCTCTTAGGCTAGTCTGTACCTCTTATATACACTTTCAGACTGTAGCTACTCACAGGAACGGCACAAAAGGGAGACATGTTTTTGCTCCAATCATTGCAGTACTACTGTGTAACCCTTCGTAGATCCTTCGCGGAGAAGTGCATATGAAGAGACAAGATCTTCACGAGTACGAAACAAGCATCCTGGCATTCGGCATGAAACACACCGAGATGGCGCAAGAGAGGTGCGAGTGGAGGCTCAAAACGGAAGGAAGTGATTGCGGGGAAACCTTGCCATATGACGTCTGTGTTTTCCTGCCAGGCACAACCGCGACTTGGATATCTTTTTTTGATTCACATTCTACAAGTTCACATCGAAAATACATATACTAAGATTTCAAGATGGTAGCCGCCGCATTGACACGATCACGGTTCGTGGCAACACTGCCGCGAAGCTACATCCAAAACTTCACGCGGGCATACACTGCTACTGCACCTAAGAAGGCAGCAAAGAACCGTCTTTACAACTCGTAAATCATCACCTACAGATCTGATTGTTCTTCGAGATATCTGACGACGTATAGTGTACGCTACGAGGACGAGTTCGAAACGCTAAATCTGCTTTCAGCAAGCAGTCGCATACCTCTGATCACCCTCTGGTCCGCATCTTGGTGTCCATCCTGCAAAGTCATCTCTCCATTGCTCAAGGAACTCATCAAAGAAGGTGTTGGAGAAGCTCAAGGTGGTGTCTCATACGCTGAAATTGAACTCGACTCGCCAACTCTAGGAGGCTTGGCTATGAGATATCAGGTCAGTATCATTTACTCGACGCTCGAATAGGTAGATGATGTATTAACAACAATAGGTCAACTCATTACCCACCTTGCTGGCATTTGACAGACAAGAGGCTCAACTAGAAACCAAAGTTCACAAGGTGGAAGACATGAAGAACAGACAATTCCTCATCAACTGGATCGAGACGGAAGCAAAGCGTCATGGCGAAGGCGGTGCTGGAGGCGGCAGTCTGTTTGGTTTGTTTGGACGCTAGTTGGATTTCTTCGAAAGCCTGAAATAAATCTGCGGTGCATCTAGAAGGGCGGCCGATGGCTTGATGGTGTTCGTCTAGCACGCGCTTTGAGAAGCTTGTTGATCGGTTAGAGCGCAATAGCTGCTTAGAAACAGAATCCAGCTAGAAATCTCTGCAACGAGGCTGCAGTATCATCAATCTTAGGAAGACTGGCAGTCACAGTCACGAATAGATTTGGCAGTGGTCATTCTGGAAAAGACATCAGGGGTATATATATGATCTAGTAAAAGAACAACAATGTTTCAGCTGGCTAGAAGCAGCCGACGAGCGATAAAACACAAATGATTAATGCACCACAGAACGCCGCATGAACGAAGCCTCTCCTTCCTACTTTTTCTTTCGTCAAACATGATCAGATGGTTTTGCGTAGTTCTTCCAGGGAAACTTTCAGCAAGACATTACGCGATCTCCGCAATAACCGTACGGAACGTATAACAAGGACACAATTAGAGAACCGCAGATGTGGGTATCAATATGCAATCCGTGCCAGAATGAAAAGCGCCTAGAGTTATCTCATACAAGACGTCGTGAACTAGGCCTGATAATACAGTGCAGATTGGTTAGTAACGGGATTTGGTGCCACATACACGTTCTGGTAAGGATGTGATGGCATGGTGAAATCAGCATTGGCGAACATGGGGTTTACCATGCCAGCAGGTGGACGGCGTGAAGCTGCTGGAGCTTGTGTAGGCGCAGGTGCAGCGACGGGCGTGATGTTGGTCGAATACTGCCCGTACGGTTGTTGCAATGGCACAGGACTCGTGAGCAGAGACGTGGAATGAACTGGAGCGATGGGCTGGGGTGGCGGCTGTGGTTCGTCTTGCCAGCCCCATTTCTCTTTGAGTTCTTTGAAAACGAACGCGATACGCCATCCTGTCTCCTTGTTGATTTTCTGGAAGATCTGAAGCACTTCTTCCTGCTCGCGTCGATCGGTTAGGCACTCAGCAGCATGGGCCAAGGAACGGATAGCTACACTAGCGACACCCCTATAAATTCGATTAGTACAAAGACTGGTTCAATGGCGAAGAACGTAATCGCTCACCTATCCTTGACGTGAGCAGTAATGCCACAAATCATCTGTGAATGGCGATGCTGCATGTCGTGCATTTCGGGATTGTCCAGACCAAAGTAAGGGTGTATCTGTGAAAGAAGAACCATAACAGTGTGATAGAACAGACGAGCAACAATGGTTGTACGCTTGATCAACCACACCTCCGGGAAACACGACTTTGACGAGGTATGCTGAGGGTAGAGATAGGCCATAGGATGCATGGTACGAGGAATGTTGTCGTTCCAGGCATCGGTCCATGATTTTAGCTTTTGCCATTCAGCATATCTGTTTTGACGGCGCATTTCCTCGTCGCGCTGGTCTGGTTCTTGATGTCGAGGTATGGTGGCTCTGAAATTTGCGACCTTTGCAACGATATATAGCATACGGTGAGTCCAGATTTCCTCTCGGCCGTTGTGGATTTCGCGATTGAAGTCCATGTCGATACCCCAGTCATCGGGATCCCAAGCGACCTGCCAGTTGAAGTGCAGGCAACTCAGGACTTCGAGCCCAACATTGAGCCAGAAACAAGCCGCACCAATGCCTTGAGAACGCGCATTCCACCCGCACTCTTTGATGAGAGCGCGGGCGCCAGCAATGTGATTCATTCTCTGCAATGCTCGCTCGCTCATGATTTCGTAGACATTCAGAATGACGGCAGTAGTGGCACATACGATGGTGTCACGATTCGGGTTCTGGAGGTTCTTCAGCAGATATCTCGTTGCAGTGTCGTAGTAATGCAAAGCCTTTTCTTCACTGTAAGCAGAGTTAACAAGCACTAGATGACGGGCACCGCAGGCTAAGAAGGCGTTCAAAAGCATAGGCTCGCCTAACGAATGGAAGGGCAGCAAGCGTGAGAACTACGAATGATTAGTTGGTGCTCGAGAATGCGTACATAAGGCGCACGTACATGTTTCATAGGATCCATGCTGTCCATCCAAAGACCAACTTCTTCGACAAAGACTTGCATGAACAGAGTCTCCTCTTGGGTAGTGAGAAATTCACGTCTTCCCTCAGTGGTATCATCTTGGTCTTGTTGTTGGCTGTAGGCTGATATCGAATTTCTCTGTTGGTTTGAGAAAGGAGAATCTTGAGTGGCATGGTTGGATGTGTTGTACGTGCCGTACTTGTGATCATCCGTCGATGGATATGATTCGGGAAGCATACCCTGAATTGGCGGCAGCGCTTGATATGACATGTTTGGGTCAGAGGGAGGGTTTCCTTGAGTCTGCGCTTGGGCGTGAGCTTGTGCCTGAGCATGAGCTTGCGCTTGAGCATGGGCTTGAGCCTGAGCATGAGCGTGAGCCTGTGCCTGCGCCTGAGCTTGAGCTTGGGCATGAGCGTGCTGCGCTTGAGCATGTGCCTGTGCTTGAGCCTGGGCGTGTGCGTGAGCCACGGCAGCAGGATTGTATTCGAACATGGGCATTCCTGTCATGTCGGTGGTTTGTAGATGCGCCTGTACGATGGAAGGCCGCGAAGGACGCGCATCCTTTGCGCCGTACTTCTCCAAGCCTCCAACATACTCAGAAGCAATATCGCGAGACTCGTCCATGAAGTCTACCTTCCATTCCAGCGTGGGAGCCTTCTGCGGC
Organism: Aureobasidium sp. EXF-12298; assembly: GCA_024195555.1. Taxonomy (NCBI): domain Eukaryota; kingdom Fungi; phylum Ascomycota; class Dothideomycetes; order Dothideales; family Saccotheciaceae; genus Aureobasidium; species Aureobasidium sp. EXF-12298. The sequence goes on along the minus strand of SWBJ01000017.1, from coordinate 62,081 downwards.
GGACCTTGACAATTTGTGTCGATGAAGTTGAGACGCAGACCGCGTTTACATTGGCGATTGGACTTTCGACAGTTCTGGCAGATGGGAGCTCCCTCGTCGCACTTGAGATGGCGCTCGCGACACGTCAAACAGCCGGTGCGGACGCGCTTTGGTTTGGATACGACAGCTGCTGCAGCATCGGGCGCAGGCACGTCGCCATTGCCTGTTGGCGTCGTCATGAGACTAGGATGCGTCCTCGTCGCTTAGCAGCTGTAGCTGAACTGGACGTGGCCGGCTAGTCGCGAGCGTCGCTGAGTCGAGTCGTCGAGTCGAGTCGAAACAAAAGCAGTTGGCGACGACGCTTTTGTTGGTAGATGCGGGCACGAACTTTCCTAGTGGACCAAGTCGCGGCAGCTAGGCAGTACTGTTCGCACGACGGCGCGCGCTACAAGGTGGATTGAGTCAAACGAGATGGAAACAGAGCATCAAGAGTGATGGTGAACTCAAAAGCGCGATGCAAAGGTGGGAAGTCGCTGCCGAAAGCACGTCTGCACATGCCCTCGTTCGCTCGTTCTCGCGCTTGGACCCGCCCACTGCCTCGCTTCCAAGTTCCGTCTTGCTCCTTCCTAATCCTCTGATCCTCCTGTTCCGCTATCGAGCTTGCTTCGTCTTCCCTGTTTTGTGCATGCTCTTGTGCATTTCAGCTCTGACACTGCCGACTCGATCCGCTCGCTTATGCTACCTGCTGCAATAGTTGCTTGCCCGTTAAGAATCGCGCCATTCTGCAACACTATCTTGCCTGTTGCTCCTCTCGGCTCTTGTGCTGAACAGACCCTTTGGCTGGCTCAATTGGCAACCCGAGCCTACTCACGGACGCCTTCCCGCTGTCATCTGTCACTTTGTACCGAGCACCTCTCATGATCTGTACCTGAACAGGTTTCAAAGCCCACACTGCTGCACATGGCTCTATTACAAACTGCTACTCTGCCTCCTGCACAGCCAGCCTATGTACTGAGAGGTCATAACGCACAGATTCACAGTGTTTGCTTTGTGCGCCATAACACCCGTCTTTTGACTGGTGACGCTGAAGGCTGGCTCGTCCTATGGAACCTTGCTTCCAGGCGACCTGTCGCTGTATGGAGGGGTCATTCTGCTGCTATCCTAGCCCTCTCAAGTTGGGCAGATGACAGACTGATTACGTGAGTTGTATGCACATATTATTTTCATCTTTTGCCATTATTCTGATGAGATTCAAGACATGGGAGAGACAGTAAATTGCATGTTTGGCAACTGAAAGCATCAGACGAACCCACCTTCTCTGTTGTTCTTCCCGTAGAAGACCCTATTACACCCCGCCATGAGCCATGGCTGCTGCATACGATTTCGGTAAACACTCTCAACTTCTGTTCATTCTCCGCATGTGAAGCCTCTCCATCAGAAGCTGCTCAACTAAGCCCTGATGCCGTCGATCAGGCCCTGCTTGTTGCTGTCCCAGGTGATACTGAAGGCGATATTGACGTTTATCTTTTGCCTTCTAAAGTAAAGCTCAGTACCATCCGTGCCCCCAACACTACCAAGCTAGGTAAGTTGTTTTCTGTTCCTTTCTTCCTGGGTTGCTGCTGACAATGCCAATAAGGCATGGCCATGTGTGTCAAGATTTCCACCCAGGATGGCCAACTTGTGTTGATAGCAGGCTACGAGAGTGGGCATTGCTGTCTGTGGCGTTACGACCCAGAAAAAAGCCAATGGGCCTTGTTGTCAACCATCAAGAGTCACAGTCAGCCAATCCTCTCACTAGATGTCGCAAATGGTCTTCAAAGATACTATACGTCTGCTGCAGACGCTACTATTGCTTGCTACTATCTTACAGACCTGACAGCATCCCAGCCTATCAAGACAGCTCAAACTAAACACTCTGGCCAGCAGTCTCTTCATGTTCGATCCGACAACAAGATATTTGCTACAGCTGGTTGGGACGGATGTGTACGCGTGTACTCTGCAAAAACTATGCGTGAACTCGCTGTGTTAAAGTGGCACAAGCAGGGCTGCTATGCCCTGGCATTTGCAGACCTATCATCAAGGGAAGCCGAAAGCTCGGCAGATGAAGGCATGAACTCAGACCAGAGACAAGCTTCTACTACACTCCAAACAGTCGGACAGAGACGAGAGACCAAAGCTCAGACAACGCACTGGATAGCTGCAGGGTCAAAAGATGGAAAAGTTTCGCTTTGGGATATCTATTGAAGAAAGGAAAGAAGTTGGCAATCAACCAAGGTTGAACTCCGAAGCACCACCACCCATCATAGCCTTTGTCTTTGCACGCATTATCCTGGCTGCTTCCTGAGCATCAGTCATCTGTGGACCGTCGTCTCCGTCAGGTGCAGATTTCTTTTCGCCCGAACTCTTTGCACCCTTGACATTAGCCTTGTGACGAGAGTCCTTGGACTTCTTGGCATCATCCTTGCCGGGACGTAGACCGGGCACCTTGATGCTGCCAGGCTTGTCTCTAAGCGCAAATGCCTTAGCCAAGTGACCGAGGTGAAGAGTCTTGATGTTGAAGATTTCTCTCTCTGCCGCTACATGGGTGGCGTAAGCTCTGATGTGACTTTGGTATGCGCGGCGAGCCTGCTCGAGGTGCTTCGGGTTCTCGAGAGCCCATCTTTCGACATCCAGTTGCCAGTCAGTTGCCTTCTCTTCCCATTCGCGACCAGAAGAAACTGTGCCCGAAGTTGGCGTCAGACCCTTCTTCAACAGCTCAACAGCATCGTGTCGAGTGAGACCGTGTCCAGCATCTCGTCGATCTTCTTTCAAAATGTCGACGTATCCTTCCTCGTTACCAGGTTGAAGGAAGATCAAGGCTCGACCGTCACGTCCTGCACGAGCGGTACGTCCAATACGATGGAGGTGATCATCTTTGCTGAAGGCGGGATCGTATTCGATGACAAAGTCGACGTTTGGAAGATCCAGACCACGAGAAGCAACATCAGTACATATCATGACCGAAGCATCCTTGTTGTTGGTAAAGGCCTTGAGCGTAGATGTACGAATATTTTGAGGCAGCGAACCGTGCATGCGGAAAATGGAAACATCGTTGTCTTTACCGGAGATGATTGGTGAAATAGCTTCAGTGCACGCATCGTCGATCGAACCTCCCTGTCTAATCTTGCCTGGAGCGAGCTTCTTTTCGTAATTTGATAATTCTTTCTCCTTTTCTTTCTTCGCTGGGGTCGTGATAGGGTTCATCTTATCCAGGTCAGATAGTTCCGGGTTCTTTTTCCTTTCCTCCTTAGCCTCGGATCCGGTGATTTTCTTTTGTCCACCACGCGTCAGGACTTCGAAATGGAAATCGACGGAGTCGGCGCATGACATGAACACGATCGTCTTCATAACGGATCCCTTCCTTGCAAATGATCTACGAAGAATGGCAGCAAGTGTGACCAGTCTCAACTTCGCAGGAACGACAGCGTATGACTGCTTCAACTGAGCGGGTGCTGAGAAGGCATGACCGTTCTTCTCTGCGTCTTCAGCATCTCTAGGCTTCTCGGCAGAAATTGACACAGCCTCCTTCAGAGTGATATTTCCCAGTCTTTCAACATCCATCTTGATGGTTGCGGAACACAAAACGGTTGTTCGTTTCTCGGGCAGTCCAGGGATGGGTGTTTGCTGGACTTTTCGCATACGCAGATTCATCAAGGAGACAATCTTCTGAATGTCGTTTTCGAAACCAAGTTCCATCAGACGATCACCTTCGTCCAACACTAGCCATCTTACGTTGCTGACATCCAATCTCTCAGTGTGCTCCAGATGATCGACCAGACGACCAGGAGTAGCAACCAAAATGTTCAGACCTTTTCTTAATCTCGCCTTCTCGGACTGTTTCTTCTCTCCACCGATGACGGTTCCAGCAACAATCCAGTGGGCGGCTCCGAGTAACGACTCAAGGACAGTAGAAATCTGCTTGCTGAGTTCTCGCGTGGGCGCTAGAATGATGGCAAATAATCCAGAGTCTCGTGTAAGACCACCGGTGCCACCGTTTGCTTTCCTTGCAGTCTCTGACATGGTAACCAGGCGTTGCACGATGGGAAGGAGGTAGGCCAGTGTTTTACCGGAACCAGTCTCGGCCTGGATAAAAGCGTCCGAGTCATCTTTCACCAACTGTGCAACAGCCTTGGCCTGAATAGCTGTTGGGGCCTTGATAGCCATCTTTTCTAGCAGGTGGCGAGCAACATTTGGCGATAGACCCAAGGAGGTGAATGTGTCGAGTTCGGAACTCAAGGGGGCGTTCGAAGGCTGGATAGGTTCTGCATCTTCTGCTTCCTCCTCTTCTTCAACGGGAGCGGTCGTGGCAGTTGGGTTGTAGGTGAACAAGGACGAGATGACTTCCTTCGGACGTTGTCGTGAGGCATTGGTGGTGTCTCTAGGACCAGTGCGGCCAGTGGTATGTGTGGGCTTGTATTCACCTCCGTCGGTTCTTTGGCGCTTGAAGGGACGGGGTTCCGAATTCGAGCCTGACCGTACGTCGTTCTTTGCATCGTTATCCTTCTTATAATCCGGGTTGTTCTTGTTCTGGCCGTATTGCAAGGCCTTCTTCGCAGTCAAACGATCCTTCCAGCGGCCACCCTTGTATGCGGTAGTTTTGGGAGCCCACGGTTGGTCGCCAACCGCGAAATTCAAAAGCATTCCATCGTCAGCCATGGTGAATGCAAATATTATGTGTCGACACGAAAAGTTGATGCAGCGTCTGGAAAATTTCCAGACTGACCCAAACGGGAAGATTCAAGAAACCATCTGGGGTAAATCGAGCTTGGACCAGGCACATGTCCGCAACTCTCTCCCGAGCTGCCTCGTTGCCTTATCGCTGTCTTCCTCACCTGCACTTGTCAAGATTCATGCAAGAATCCTTGAGGTACTGCCGCAGACCGCTTGTGCTCAAGTTATCAAGGTAGTATTCAATATCATAAAGACTCGTGTCCCTGGACCATCACAGGGACACTTCGATTGGCTGCGTGAGATTGCTCTGCAGCCACGCGCCACTCTCTTGCCAGCAGCTTTCCACTTCAGCTCAGCCCAGCAAGCCCACACACCAGCTTTTGCTGCTAAATGGTTATGTCCTCGCTCATCACCGAGTAGTTATGTTTCAGATGTGCCATGGGTTTGCTGATCTGCGTATGTGGCAGCGCTGAGACACGAGAAAACCGTTGAACCATGACGTGTGTCGAACACCACCTACATGCTGATATGCATCCTGTGCCGCCTGCATATCAGAAAAAAATTCATATCCTGCTCTCTATCATCACAACTCTCATAATCGTCAACATGGCTCAAAGGATGCGAGCCGTACAGTACACTTCGGTACAGGGAGGATTTGAGAAGAACTTACGCTATACTGAAGGTAGTACAACTGTTCCCCTCTTCCCTTTTTGCGTAGTTCTGACCGTTCAATTCTCCAGAGGCCTTATGCCCACCCCACGATGAACAGATGCAACGTGGAGACCACATTATGGTCGAAGTCATCTCTGCCTCTATTAACCAACTGGATTGGAAGATGGCCGAGACTCCTGTTATCGGAAAGGCTTTGACTTACTCGTTCGCATCTTCCGCCACGATACCTGGCATGGACTATTGTGGCAGAATCAAGTCAACGGGCTCTATCATTGATAGCTTCAGCATTGGCGAACTAGTCTATGGACGGCTAACCAGACCTACGTCTTCAGGAACTCTTGCTCAATATGTAAGGGTCTTGAATTGAAGAAATAGAACGATGAAATACTGATTTATGCTAGGTCAACATCGACCCCGGCACTTGTATACCACTTCCAGAAGGAGTCAACCCAGACCATGCTGCCACGATTGGTGTCGCTGGAGAGACGGCTTACCGTAGCATCGCGCCGAATGTGCACACTGGCGACAGGGTCTTCATCAATGGAGGCTCCTCAGGCACGGGCACTTTCGGTATCCAAATTGCCAAACTTTTGGGCTGCCATGTCACCGTATCCTGCTCAACATCGACCATCGAACTTTGCAAAGAGCTCGGTGCAGATGATGTCTTCGATTATACAAAAAACGATCTCATAGCCAACCTAATCGAATCTGGGAGGACGGAACCGTTCGATCTTGTAGTAGATGACGTTGGTCAGCCAACAGATCTCTACAAAGAGTCCCATCTCTACCTCAAACCAGAGGGCAAGTTCATCTCGATCGGCAGCAAGAACGACATTGCCTCACTCGCAGCACGCACCCTTCCGACGTTCTTGGGTGGCGGCAGGCGCAAGTCGGAACAGGTCCACGTTCTGCTTGGAACACATCGGGACGATCTGGTCCAGCTTGGAAGATGGATGGCTGAGGGCAAGATCAGGGCTGTCATTGACTCGACTTATCCTCTGGCAGATGCGGCAGAGGCATATGCAAAATTGAAGGGTGGCCATACTCATGGAAAGATTGTAATTCGGGTGGGCGCGAAGAAATAAGCCGGGCCAGGAGGTCTCGCGCATGTACAATAAGTAGACTATACAAGCTTTAATCGGGCTTTATCGTTGTCGCAATGGTGACTGGAAGGTGTGATCAGAAGCTGGGCGTATTTTGAAGCACAATCTGGGTATTGCCCATACTCAAAACCACCGCGTACTGTGTATACTCGACAACGAGCAGCTGCAATTTCGACTTGCCAAAATGGTGACAATGGGTTGAAAAAACGACATCGACCTCGCAGCGCGGGGACGAGCGACTCGAAGACTAAGCAAGACTTCCATTGTCATCACAGCACAGCTTAGCAGCACAGGCACGACAGGATGGCCTTCCCGAGGTTCCGCTCCTTCCAAGGTATATACTGCTTACTTCGGCGCTCTTTTGAGAGGACACTATCTCACAGCTCATAGCGGTCTCACAATGCCTCCCATACACGCCGAGCGTCGTCAGACGCGCGATACATACTTTTCGCGAAGTCCAGCCCCTCCGCACATTCAGAAAAGAGCTTCAGGCATCTCAAAGGACAGTGGGCTTCGTCCCAACTATGGGCGCATTGCATGAGGGTCACATCTCATTAATGCGTCAAGCCGCCGCCGAGAACACCGATGTCTTCGTGAGCATTTACGTCAATCCTACTCAGTTCGGCGTCAATGAGGATTTGGACAGCTACCCGAAGACATGGCAAGAGGATATGGATAAGCTACAAGCTCTCAACGACGAACTTCAGGTCAAGGAAGGGTCCGGGAAAATTACCGCCATCTTTGCACCCATCACCAAGACCATGTACCCGACACTGCCGCCAACATCTGAAATCACAGGCCCAGGATCCTTCGTTACAATCACACCTTTGGGGAGCCTGCTTGAAGGCGCCTCGCGCCCAGTCTTCTTCCGTGGTGTTGCTACTGTCTGTATGAAGCTGTTCAACATCGTCATGCCTGAGCGCGTCTACTTTGGACAAAAAGACGTTCAGCAGACGGTCGTTATCAAGCGCATGGTGAAGGACTTCCACCTTGATACCGAGGTCAAGATTGGGCCAACAGAACGTGAGGCTGATGGTTTGGCCATGAGCTCGAGGAACGTCTATCTAGGTGCAAGGAGAAGGGAGGTGGGTGTAGTCTTGTCGCGTGCCCTCAAAGCCGCCGAGAAGAAGTATCTGCAAGGAAAGCGTCTTCGTGCTGATATCCTATGGCCCGCAAACGAGGTCTCAACAAGCAAGATGATGGAACAGGACGACCTGCCTCCATCCAAGCGTGCTAGGGTCGAGGTGGACTACATCTCGCTGGCAGACCCAGATACCATGGAGGAGATCGAGGTCGTGGATGCCTCCAAGGGGGCCATTCTCAGTGGAGCTATGAAGATGCTGCCTCTGGAAGAACCTCAAGAAGGGGAGGATTGCGGTCTAGGTGGCGGCGTTGTTCCCGTCAGACTGATTGACAACATTATCCTACAACCGATAAACTAAACAATGAATACAGGGCAATATGCTCAAGGACATCTTGTCCGAGAAGGAAAATACTCCTGTGAAGATGAATTATGTGTCTGAATATTGCATGGAAAGATCGCCATATATGGATGTTACCCAAGATAGCAGATCGATAGGCCCGATGTACAGAACAACCAAATTAGCCTTGTGTTCCCTCGGATTGTTTGACATGCAGCATGCTGAGAATATGGAAATAATAAACAACGGCAAGTCGGTGCACGATGTCGCCGGCTAGTGTTGATGATGGTTCGTCGATCCCTGCCGAGACCTTCGAAGTCCGTAGCGGGGAAGCCTTTTTCAAGACCTCATGACGATCTTGCTGCATACCTGCATGTTCAATCCTTGGTTACTCTGCCGTTTGACTGCGCCAACAACGAGGCTTCCGCCGTGTTGTTTTCACGACGCACTGCCTTATGTTACACCACTGATCCCGTGAACCGCAAGCCCTGCGAGGCGAAGATGGATATGTGTCTTGGTCTCTCCAGCAGCCTAAGAATCACAATCTGGCTTGAGCCAGTGATGATGCTCGACAAAAAGAACAAGAGGGAGCACAAAGTCTGTCTTTAACAAGCCGCTGTCATGATAAGGCCCACAGATGCTGTTTTAATCCTGGTCAAATCCTCTTCAGTACATGACTCATACGTACGTCGGCTCTCCAACCCAAACACCTCGACCATGGGGCGAAATCAATGATGCCACTGCGCGTACTACCCTCCCTTAGCAACAGCCCAATCCTGTTGGTATATCCCCCAAGGTAAGTTTAGTCAATCGGACAACCGGCATTGGCATCCCACCGATGGATGCCTTCCATACGATGCGTAAGTGTGGTGGAGCAAATGGTAAATGTTCTGGCCTTGGTTTGCCCTCTCGCTCGCGTGGCTGTATGTTCTTCTTCTCCATCTCTCCCCAGCCACTGCTTTTTCATCTCCTGCATTCCTGACAGCCCTTAGTGATTTCTGATGGTCAGTAGTGTCTGAAACGTTTCTGCATTTTCTTGTGCAGGAACAACAAGTTTGTGTGTCATGAATAGGTTTAACGTCGATCCCAGGCTTTCAAGCGTGAGAGTGCGCCATATAGGCCAGAAGCCCAAGATTTGGGTGGTGTACCAACAAAGGCCGTCGACATACCAGTATGCGCTGTCTTCATGGTCCTATACATCATCGCTGGTGCCTTGCACATGGCAACCTTCCAGAAGAACAAGAAGAGGGGAAAGAAGTTCATCTTCGGTGGAATGATGTTTGGTAAAGCCTGCCCAGATGTCTGCCAACAGGATTTTAGGCAACAGGCGTTTCTGAACAGTCGAGCGAGGAGTTATTGTTTGTCGTGATGTCGTTTTGGATTCTTGTAAATATCTCTTGATGAATTCACAAATCAGTACTTAGTCTTTCCTGATGATCTTGATGCCGTTATCGTTGCCGGTTGACTGTTTGTTGAGGAAGGCAGCCTGCATCGCTTCGAGATCCTCATCGTCGTCAAGTTTATTGCCGGACACGTGCGTATCTTGTACTGATGACGGCTCCTGTGCAGGTACGCGTCTGACTTCGGGCTGGCCTGTTTGGCGAGCTTCTTCTGCTTTCTGGTCCTCGATCTGTTGCCTCTCCATGTCATCAAACTCATCACGTCTGTCGATCCAACGTTCTTGGACATCCCTGACATCGATCTTTCCACCCCAGCCTTCCTGCATGGCAACCTGCCAGACCGAGTCGTTTGTGCCCTTGTCTGTGCCAAAGACATAACCACTAGCACGATCAATAGCGTGCAGCAAGTTTGTCATGGAGACCTTGTCTTCGACGGCAAGGGTCTCGAAAGCGACAAGACCAAAATCACCGATCAGTTGAATTAGAGCTTCGTTAAGGGCAGTAAACTTTGATTCCGGGAGCTTGGGAATGTCGCTGTTTCCAGCACGATCTTGTAGGTTCTCGACGGATGTGTTGTTCTGTTCGGCCTCGAGATGTGGTAAAAGGTAGTCCAGGTCTTGAACTTCGGTATAGTAGTCTAGATTGAATGGTAGAGGCTCGGAATTCTTTGCGAGATTGTCGATCTTGGTCAAAACGTTGACAAGAGGGAATGGAAGATGGAGCATGCTGCGCAGGCATAGCAAGAGGGAGGAGATATACAAGGTAGGACGTGAGAGAGTGAGGGAGTCGAGGAGATGGACAACAATTAGCTGCAACGAGTTAGTCAGGCAAAGGTTAAGTGGAGAGAGAGGAGGCGGACTCTGTAACCGATCTTTTCGAGACGGTGGAACAAGTTGGGCATTGTATTGTGATGTGTAAATAGTTCGACCTGGCCAGGGCAGTCGAAGAGGATATACGAGTCCTTAAATTCCTTCAAGCCTTCTTCAAGCCACTCAAAGTTCTCTTGCAGCTCTTCGAGGGCATACATGACACCACCATTAGGACCCAGCTCTTCCTGTTCCATGACTTCTTCCAGCGAGACCAGGTCGCGAATGTCGAGGGCGCATGGGTATGAAGTTTTGTCGTTGGCAGGGTCAAGGTTGACGACGGCGCATTTGCGATCGATGGCCGTGAGGAACTGGTGCATGCCATCACAGTATGTTGACTTGCCCGCGCCAGGCGGGCCGATGACTAGTTGTGCGAAAGGCATGTTCGTGAGATGTGACAGGTGATGGCGAAAGAAACAATCAGTCAATAATTGTTTGCAATGACGAACGAGTGCCCCGCAAACATTCGAGGCCGACGAGAAGCTCCCACTCTTGACTTTGCTCGAGATGCTTCTTTCCCACAACATCATTACACAACCATGAGTGGTAACCCTCCTTCTAGCCTGCTCTCTTCTGCTCCTACTGACTTCCTCTCACAGCCCAAATAGAACTCGCAAACGCGCCGTCCGACGCCATCTCAGCTGTCCGCTTCGCTCCCCAATCACCAAACCGTCTGCTAGTCGCATCTTGGGATCGCAATGTCTACCTTTACGACACAAAGAGCGGAGAACAGGGCAGCCTGTTGCAAAAGATAGAACATCGCGCTCCCGTTCTGGACATCTGCTTTGGCGACGACGACTCGACTGCTTTCAGTGCTGGCCTCGACTGGGATGTTAACAGGATCAACCTCGAAACTGGCGAGAAGACTGTCATATCATCACACCAGGCCGGTGTCAAATCTATCGTCTACTCGGACAAGCACCATCTGCTCGTCTCAGCCTCGTGGGACAGCACTCTTCACGTCCACATTCTCAACAACGGCAATGTCGCCCATGCTCCCTCGACCGTTCCCCTGCCATCCAAGCCCTTCTCCATTTCTCTGACCCCTACGAAACTCGTTGTCGCCATGGCTTCGCGCCAAATCTTCATATACGACCTGGCCGCGCTCAAGATGCTCACCTCGCAATCTGCTCCTTCTCAGGAATCAGGAAATCAGAGCATCCTCGAGCTTCAACCGTGGCAGCAGCGCGAGAGCAGTCTCAAATTCATGACGCGCGCTGTTTGCTGTATGCCTAACGACCAGGGCTACGCACTTTCTTCAATCGAGGGCCGTGTCGGTGTTGAGTGGTTCGATCCCTCGGCCGAATCTCAAAGCCGCAAGTACGCTTTCAAGTGTCACAGACAGGCCGATGACGGCGTTGATGTTGTCTATCCTGTTAACGCCCTAGCCTTCCACCCCGTACACCAAGGGACATTCGTCAGTGGAGGTGGTGATGGCTTCGTGGTACTATGGGACGGCGTTACCAAGCGCAGAATCAGGCAGTACCAGGCATACCCTTCCAGTGTCTCAAGTGTCTCATGGAGCTCCGATGGTAGGTATTTGGCCATCGCCATCAGTCCTGGCTTCGAAGACGGAAAGGAGGTCATTTCAGAGGGTCAGGTCAAGCTGTTCATTAGAGAACTCGCGGACGGAGAAGCAAAGGGCAAGAGTGCCAAATAGACATGGAAGATGATGCAGGACCTTAGAAAAATGGTTTTTGATACATTAGCGTAGGCGTTTTCGTCCTTGTTTTTCCAAGGGCTTGATATGGAAATTTATGCCTTTCTCTTTTGCCTAATCTCTTCAGTCTTCGTCCATATCGTCTTCTTCATCATCGCTCTCGATTCCCATAGATGCTCCTGCTCTGGTGTTGTTTCCCGCACTCTCACTTCCAAGCATCTTGTCGAGTGCAAAGTCGGAGCCCTTTTCTTGGGCCGTTGCACGTAGAATGGCAGCCTTAGCTCTTCTGATAGCTTCCTCTTCGGCCTTGCGAATAGTTCCAGACACTCTAACGACCTGAACGACACAGGCTTGATCGATGGGTCGCGGTAATCGGGTGACAAAACTCAGAGCGGCCCACACTAAACGATAATGCGCGCGCGAAACTCGAATGATGGCTGTAGAAGTGGCAGGAGACAGGTATTTCACTGCCAAAGGTCAGCCGCGTATTCAATGTAGTGTTGGCGAAAGATCAAACTCACCAACAAGACTGCTGGCGATCATGCCGCTTCCATAGTCTCCAAACAGTTCCGCGACACCATCTCTGATGATGCGTGCCAGCAGTTGGGCATTGAGTTTATCCGAAGAAGGACGGCGGAAGGAGATGACATCGGGGACTTGTCCGTCTTTTGTTGTCGACTTTGTGGGAGTGTCTGAGTCGGGGTATAGAATGTTGACGAGCAGGTAGCGGTGCTTCAATCGGACCATGATGACGGGTGCAGGCGCGTGAATCGAGCGCTGGGGTTTGTTCTTGATGATGCGATCGGCATCTTATGTGCGATCAAGTCATGGTCGGTCAGAAAATTGGTTGCTCGAAAAGTTCATGAGGGCAGCGATTCACATCAAGGTCGAAGCTTGGCGAGCATGTAGTTTTTGGCATGTCGTTTTTCGACAGATATCTGGGTATCTTCTAATGCTTCGAAATGGGGTATCTATGCTAGTTCGCTTCTGGCAACTGTCCACCTACGCGCGCTTGGTTCTCTTCTTGCGCTTCTTGTTCTTCTTTGACTTTTTGCTCTTCTTGACGACGCTGGGCGGTGCAATCACGTTGCCCTCATCGTCCAGCTCTTCCTCGTCTTCGTTGTCAGACCCATCCTCATCTTCATCCGAGTCAGAACCTTCTTCATTCTGCTTTGCTAGCCTCTGCTCTTCTTTCCTAGCCTTTTTGTCTTCGGCCTGCTGCTTCAATTTCTCCTCCCTTCTGATGGCAGCCCCGTACTTTTGCTTGACTTCCTTCTCAAATGCCTCTTTCTCAAGCTTGAACAGCATCATGGTTGCTCTTGCATCTTCCACGGAACTGTGCTCTCCACCTTGAATTTCCATACCGAGGAACTCCTTGGCCAGCTTGCGTAGAGCAGGCGCTCTGCCCATTGACATTTTGCGGAATGTCGAGTGTCTGGATGTATCCCGAATGTCTCTTTTCGGATGTGAGAGTAGCAGCACATCCAAATCGTTCTTGACTGCGTGTCCGATCAAGATCTTTCCTTCCAATAGTGCGGCAACCTCTTTCTGTACTTCGGAGAAGGGACGGGCGACATCTGGTCTCAGGTGATGGGGTCGAATACCACTGACAAAGGTGCGGTAATCTGTGACTTCAACACCTGGTACAGGTTGTACAAAACTATCGTAAATCTGTTCGCCGTGGAAGTTGACAATCGATACGCGCGCGAGGACATTGTCGTCGAGAGGGCCAGTGCCGACCATTTCGCAATCGATGGCTAGGAACTTTCCGGGCTTGTGTGTAGGGTGAAGACCTTGGTTGACTAAAGAGTCGGTAGAGGTGCGAGTGGAACCGACATGTTCGGCTGTAGTAGAAGGTTCGGCATTCGATGCGCTTCTCGGTGTCGAAGCGGATGATTTCGAGGAAGAAACACCCATGTTGGATCTTCTCTGAGCAAAAGATGGCTTGCTCAGCTCAGTCCTTGGTCTCTTTGTTCCATTCGAGGAGCCGTGGAACTTGATTGACTTTTGGTCTTGCGATTCGGTTGTTCTCTTGCGCTTCACGCCCAGACTCGAGTCATCGGACTTGGACTTCGGTTTGAGTGTCTGCTGTAGTCTCTTCCAATTGCTCGATAGGTTTGCGACTCCGACTTGAGCCATGGTTTCTTGTGAGATAGTTTGGTCTGGTCTGGGGAATCTGTCTAGCACTTTTTTCTCCAGCGGCGCGGCTGCCGGCCCGACCATGCGCGGCTTAACGCCGGCTTGGTCCATCCATCACATGCCAGATCTTAGCCAGATCAACAGGTACTGGACTTGACCAGCGTCTTCGTCAAATTCCCGTCATCTCACACAACGATATTGGAGCGAGATAGAGGATGGTACATGTATTCTTGTGACCTCCTCTAGAAAAGAAAGCTGAAACTATGCATCACCATGGTTGATCACAAGTACTCCGACTCGTGCAAGCTTCGCTTTCACATGCAAATTACATCATGAATGGTCAACAGATTCGAGAGTTTGTTGATATATTCTCTATTCGCTTCTCTACTTCCTATCTTCCTATCTTCCTAGATTATTCTATCACGTACAGCCATGCCGTCTATCATAGAACTCGGTGCACCTGATCGCAAGAATGGTGACTTGACAGTCACTGGCGACTCAAATGCGCTGCTGTCTCTTGTCAAGGACCAGATTAGCGATTTTCCTCCTGGCAAACAATACAGCATCGCTATCAAAGAAGTCCCCGTGACTGTCGAACGTCTACCTTACTATCCAAAGGACGGTGACCGTCTCCAAGATCCTGGAACCGCTAGGGCAAACATTGCCGCTTCTAACGAGAGCCCCAACGGAACCTCTCAGGACGACTGGGCTCAAAACCATCAACACCAAACTGTAGGTATTGTCTTCTGTATTCACGCCAGATAGCACTGCTTAAGCTATCTTCAGGTCGTACAGCAACACGTCGTTTACTGGGACAAAGACCAAGATGGTGTCATCTGGCCTTTGGATACCTACCGAGGCTGTCGCGCATGGGGCTGGAATCCAATTCTCTGCTTGCTCGCAACTTTCCTCATCAATGTCAACCTTTCCTACCCTACTTCGCCCTCCTGGATCCCCGACCCTTTCTTCCGTATACACATCTCGAACCTCCACAAGGACAAGCACGGCAGTGATACTATGACTTATGATAACGAGGGTAGATTCAGTCAGTCTTCTGCAATCAGTTATATCACGTTGAAACTCTTGCTAACTCCCTGTAGGACCTCAGAACTTTGAAGATCTGTTCGCAAAGTACGATCGCGGCAACAAAGGTGGACTTGACGCTTGGGATCTGGTTAGAATGCACAAGGGTCAAAGAATGGCCATGGACTTCTTCGGATGGAGTGCGTCCTTCTTCGAATGGCTCGCAACCTATCTTTTGCTCTGGCCTGAAGATGGTATCATGCGCAAGGATGACGTTCGCAGAATCTACGATGGCAGCATCTTCCAGTTCAAAGCCGATGAGTATGCTGAGAAGAAGAGAAATCACGGCCGTGCCAACAGGAGCATAGAGCGCAGGAAGAAGCAAGCTTGAATGCTCATGTAGCGAAATCACCAAGTGAGCAGACTCTAGTTGCTACAAAATCAGGATCCACAATCGGTTCGCTTAACGACGATTATCACGACATAGACAGCAAATGCATTAATGGACGTTGCAATGAGAATCACAATCTAAAATGTACGGACATCTGAGATGAAACGCCTCACTGAACCTCTATATTCTCTCGCCAGAATACGAACCCCAACCACACGCTTGAAATGCTTCAGGTCCTTTCTAGTTCCAGTCAGGAACCACTCTCTTTGCATAACGCATGAACTTCCAGAAGCCAACTGCCCACTCCACACTGCCCTCAGGATCAGTGACTCGTTCAGGCCAAGCAATACCAGCACCAAAGAGCCCAGGAATCTGTTTTCCGTCCACGTTCTTGAAAGCGCCAGTGTCGGGCTGGTAGTTGTAGGTGATGTCGGAGCCAGCAGCATCCTTGAGTCCAGGCAAAGGGTCTCTACTGTAGCCAATGGCTTGCACATAGCGACTGCAGCCCGGGAGATGCTTCTCATAAGTTTGAGTCTCGTTTTCCTTCTCGTAGGCTACCTTTGTGATGAACTTGCTAACGGGAGACGACTCGAACTTCTCGGGCTCCAGGTTTTCTTTGGCCCATGCTGCTGCTGCACCCTTGAGACCAGTGTTGTCACGTCTGATCCAGCCGTCCATAAATTCGGCATATCGCAGAGGATGTCTTGTAAACCATTTGATCTGTAAATCAGGGTGAGTAGTGGAAGCGAGGTTGTAGAGGTTGATGAGCACAAGGACAGCACTGTGAGATGCGCCGATCACAGCAACAGTTGTAGGCTCGTTGGGAATTGCTTTTGCCAGGAGAGTCGGGCTGAGAGCATGGTCTAGATCCAGAGCTGAGAGATCTGGTACCTCAACAGGAAGTTGCTGGTTTGTCGGGGAAGAGCCAGTGCAGAGAATCATTCTGGATGAAATGGCCTTGCTCGTCTCACCGTTCGACAGCTTGACACTGACAACCCAGTCATTTGTCTCGCTGAGGATTGCCTCAGTCACTCGACCTTGACGGGCTTCAACACCAGGTGCCTTCTTCAGGCCTTCGGTGAGCATGAGGCACATGTCTGCGGCATAACCGAGATCACATCCAGTGTCCTGAGGAAGACCTCGAAGATAGTCGACTGCATGAGGTGATGGTGTGTCCTTGATGATCTTCTGGAAAGGTGAGACGGCCTCTGCAAAGTCCACGAATAATTTGACTTTGGTATTTCTATCTTCGTTAGTTGTTGCGAATAATTATTTGAGAGAAAAGGGAATCTTACGACGGCACCTCTCTGTATGCCTTGTTCACTCTGCCAGCCTCGAACAGATCATCAACCCAAAGCACTGGTCCAACCTTTCTTTCCAAAAGGTTTCCAAGTACTGTGATTCCTGCAGGACCACCACCACAAACCACTGCGGCATACTTTGTTCTGTGAACGGACATGTCTGATATGAATCGTGAGGAATAGAATGGCGTAAGAGAGGGCACCGAGGATGTGCTATCTCTCAAGCATTTCAATGGGAGTGTCCCCGAAGAACCCCTCAATGCTCGGCGAGGAAGCGATCCTCCTGGGACGCGCCATGCTTGATTGCTAGAGTATGCGCGATATGGTAGTGATTGCTGGCGAGGGCATGCACGTGTAGCGAGCACTGCCGCCGCATGTGATGATCTTGGTGACATGGGGTATGATAGGAAGTTGTGTGCGGGCGTGGCGAGGCTCTGACTGGTTGATAGATAATTATGGTAGACACCGATTCAAGGGTCTACGCACGACCCGCCACGAGTTTGTTCATCACGTTTGGAACCATCTTTTTAACCGCGTACTCATCTGAAACGACTGTCGACAGAATCGACCACTGGTCTTACGTGTACCAAATGTTTCATGATTATCAGTTCCTCTGGTGATCCACGCAAAGCCGTCGCTATCTCCAAGAACAGTCGTGTCTGTCTTGTTCATAAGTATGCGGCGCCTGACTTGCGGACTTCTTCCGCTGTCAATGCTTGTATGCCCCCGAAGCATCGGCGACCTTCTTGCTGGAACCAATCGGGATTGTCTTGACATCAATCTTTCGACCAAAGAGATAGGACAGGCACGATCTTGAATCTTCTATGAAACATTCATGCTGATTCTGTCCTTCCGCGCGATATCTCACTACACCGCTAACAGATGCAAAAACTTGGAGAATTGTTCTGCTCGATATCCTCATTCAGATCTGTGTTCGGTCTGCTTGTTTAACATGGCAGCGGCTCGAAAACGTCTTTGTCGCCTTACGATCTGCTCATATGAAAGTGCAGTGGCTCTGCCTCGAGGGCTGCTCTCTCAGCACCGTAACGATTCGTGTGCCTTTGAAGAGCCTTCGAACCCGTTTTCAAAGCCTCGCGGCCTGCTCCTTTGACAGCGCGGCAACCCGAGAATGTTTGCATCGCCTCACCGTCCAGCATATCAATCGGCATATCGTGCGCTTTGCTTCTCCAGCAGACGTATCACCAATTTGTTCTTGCCGATTTGGTTGTCTCGAATGGGTTGCCCACGCCAGTTTGGTCTGTTTAACCTCGAGTCCTAGAAATCGGAGCGACTACCATGCTTAACGTGTGATCTGGGCACCCACGCTAGCTGCTTTCGGCTAGCTCTGAGCTGAGCTCTGACTTCTTGTTCTCGTCGCAATCGTTTGAAGCTCGAAATTTTGTTTCGATCAATGATGTTGATGCTTTTAAAAAGCTCACCAATAACTTGACCTTTTTCGTGCGACGTTCTATTTGTTGCACCCCTGCGTCCAGTATAGCTAGAGACAGTACCTTAAGGTTGAACGAGAAAACGAAGAGTATTGCCCAAATAGAGGCTATGCTGATTAACAGAGGCTGTGACAATATTTAAAGTTGCCGGGAACCAGATTGCAGGTTATCTTGAGTGCCTAATCAAGCGCTCAAAGACCAGTATCGACGGCATGGATCTCGTGTGGTTATACACGAAAACATTCTTTCCATGTTGTATGGAAACCGAGGAAAGAGTCAGGGTAAGAGGGTTGAAACCATAGAGAAACAAGACAACTCTGTACTGAATGATAGGTACCCTTCTGCAAGCTGATGTTTGTAAGAAGAGGATCAAATTTGCAGGCTATAGGAAGACAGTAGGCTGAAGGCATAGCTTGACCAAGAAAGCGACGATATGGATGAATGGCTCACATATAATGCAGAGAACTACCTTACCTCAGAGTGAAGGCCGGGTGTGTTGCTCCATAGTGTATTGGAATGAGGTCGATATGGCAAGCTTGCTGCAAGAGATGACATGTCTAAACAGCTCATCAACCACTCATTTATAAAATCCTCAAAGCAAGATCGATCTTGCTACATGTTTGAGATAATATGGTGAGAAGCTGGACAAAACAAGGAAGGACGATGAGAATAGCTTAGAGAGGAGAACGATTCCGGGTCATATCTCGCTTTAAAAGAAGCTGACAGAGACATGAATATTAGTACAAACCTACTGGATGATCAGAGGGCGATTGTGCGGATGACCTTGCTCAAAGCAAAGCGTAGTGTCTCGAAAAGCGCATGACTGGCGCTTATCCATCGAGCAGTTACGAGCAATTGGTGTGTTCCAACATCGTCCATATCACTAACAACGAGTGCAACCTCTATCCGCTATCCATCTGCGGACACAGACTCATTAAGGGCAGCAAGACAGGCGCGTGATGATGTGTGGCGTAGCTCCTTAGGATTTGCGATGAAATCCGCAGTCAAAGGCAACGCGCTCTCACCAAAAAGATCCTGTGAAGCGTTCCTAATCTGTCTCCTTCGCTTCGAAGAACCTGAACAGATCTGGTGTACAAGACTGCTCCTAACGACCTCTTAACCATTGCACAATATCGTATCCTGGTGGACATTTCGAGTCTCAAAAGGGGTGACTTTAGAAGGACAGACTCGAGATACTGTGTATCCTTCATTCCTGGATATGTGATAGACTACTGCCTGTTTGACCAGTGCTGGTAGAAACTTCGAAATGATCTCTGGAGTCACATTAACGTCCGAGGAGCTCGCTGCAAGCCGATTCCAGAAAACATATTCGAGATCGAAGCGGGCATTCAGCCTAGGCTGAGGGCCTGACCGTGAAAAAGTTGTGAAATGTCAGTCTCATTGTCGCATGCTGGAGTGGTGGTCGGCTGGAACAAACTCCTTAAGGACATACATAGACATGCTCCTTTCAAGGTGTATATGCGGCAACACTTCCAGCTCGAAGAGCATTGCAATACAATCGCAGTCCCTAGCACACAGCGACAAGAGTAGGGGATCTCTCAAGAAGTATTAGTTGCCTATATAGTTGCACACTACCTGCCAAATTGTGCAGCATCAAGCAACCCAATTGCTTTGTGGTTCGAAACCCTGATGATGCAACGAGCCCCACATGCGATAGGGCGGCGATAAGACGACCAGGCCGACGACGGAGTGAGCTCCAAAACTTGACTTGTTGTCTTTTTGGTCATTTGTATTCTCCTCTGGAAACTTCAGACAACCATGGCCGAAACAATTACCACAATCTCGCCCATCACCAACAAGGGCATCATCGAGCGCAAAGGCCTCAGCGACTCGGAGCTCAGCGACTTGGCCAGCAGATCAGCTGAAGCCTTTAAGACATACAAGAAGACATCGCTGGACGAACGCAAGAGCTATGTCAAGAAGGCTCTCGAAATCATCACATCCAAGCAAGATGAGCTCGCCAAGGAGATTACCGAACAGATGGGACGACCAATTGCATATACCGCTGTCGAGGTGAAGACGGCCGTCGCTCGTGGCGAGTACCTGCTCAAGATTGCCGAAGATGCCCTCTCAGATACTCCTGGTGAGCCTCAGGATGGCTTCAAGCGCTTCATCCGCAAGGTGCCCCTCGGCCCTGTTCTTGTCCTCTTCCCTTGGAACGTGAGTCCTACCTAAGTCTCCTTCGCTTTGCACAGTGCAATGCTAATTACTCATGCATCCACCAGTACCCATACCTTACTCTCGTCAACTCAATTGTTCCAGCTCTCCTCTCTGGTAACACTGTCATCATCAAGCCTTCCCCACAAACACCAACAATTGCCGAACAAGTCGTTTCCGCCTTCAACGAAGCAGGCCTTCCCAAGGACGTTATCCAATACTTCCACTGCGGTGACTTCCAGAAGATTGAGAAGCTTGTTAAGAATCCCAATATTCAGCTTGTCTGCTTCACCGGCTCCGTCGCTGGTGGTCTCGCCGTACAAAAGGCCGCAAGCGACAGAGTTGACTCCAGAGTCGGGCTCGAGCTAGGTGGAAAGGACCCCGCATACATCAGACCTGATGTCGATCTGGCATGGGCTGCAGAGGAAATCGTCGATGGTGCCGTCTTCAACTCTGGCCAGAGTTGTTGCAGCATTGAGCGCGTCTACGTTAATGAGAAGGTTCACGACGATTTTGTCAAGGAAGTACAGAAAGTCCTGGCCAACTACAAGCTGGGCGATCCTTTTGACAAGTCCACACACGTTGGTCCCGTCGTTTCCAAGCGCTCCGCTGAGACAATCCGTGCCCACGTCAAGGATGCTATCTCCAAGGGTGCTCAGGATATGACGCCCAAGAACTCTTCTTTCGAGTCACCGCCGGCCGACGGAAACTACGTGGCTCCTGTGCTTCTGACCAATGTTTCCCACAAGATGGATGTTATGACTGAGGAGACATTTGGACCTATCATTCCTGTCATGAAGGTCAAGGACGATGCCGAAGCCATTCAATGGATGAACGACAGCCAATTCGGTCTGACTGCCAGTATCTGGACAAAGGAGACCGAAAAGGGCTACGAACTTGCCGACGACGTCGAAGCTGGTACCGTCTTTGTTAACAGATGCGACTACCCTGCACCTGACCTTGCATGGGTCGGATGGAAAGAGTCTGGCAAGGGACAGACCCTGTCAAAATTCGGCTTCGATCAATTTTCCAGACTCAAGAGCTACCACATCAAGGACTACCCGAAATAAATGCATAATGCCACGTGCGATCATGGCATATGGTTTATGCAACAATCGACAAACAACCATGTGAATCCTTATCATGAAAAGAGACGTTGAGAGGAGGAATGGGCGCACGTTCACATTCTCATGCAGAAGTACTTTTAGGTAGTACAGGGAATTCAAGCTGAGACATCATCCCTCTCGTCAACATGACTCACCCACAAGATCGAATCCTCGAGGGAGAGATGTTCTTCCTGCACGCAGGAGTACTCTCCGGCAAAAATGATGAGGAAACACAAAGCCATCCTTCAAAGTCGCTTCTTGGACCATCCGGTATAATGTCATGCAATCCTCGGCATGCCGAAGCATTCCTCAGATGTTCTTCGGTAAGGTTGTCTCGGGAGGGGAAGAAAGAATGTGCCACCCGCCATGGCTCATGGCTTTATCAATAGAAGATTGTCCCAAGCAAGGCGATCAGAACTCGCCAGGCTTTCTGTATCTGCCAATGGTTGACACTCTTGTGGGTTCGTCAGGTCAACGCAATCTTCTGCAAGACGCTACAATCTCCAACTTGCAGCTGAAGCTGATTTTTGGTCTCCTTTTAGGTCCAGATACAGCCTTGCTCGCCTTCTACTGAACCTTTCTTTCTTGTACTTCTAATTGCATGATTGCACACAACCTGTCATTACCTTGCTTGTCATTGGGGAATATTCCCACGTCCTGTCGTTATTCTTGACTTTTGTCTTATCTTTGGCGTGCCCTTTGTCCTCGTCTTAGTCGTGCTGAAATTACCTGCGTGCTTCTTTGTCTCATCCGGAACTGTCTTGTTTGCATCGGTAGACCGTCCTGTCTCTTCAGCACAACGAGTTTACCACGTTCGTCTTCGATTTCCAACACACTAGAGACATCTCTCGGCGTTCTCGAACAGGTAGACTGCTCTGTTGCATCAAACAGACCATCGTGTCTCTTCTTCGCGACGAGCTCTTCGAATTTGGATCCACTAGAGACATCTTCTCGGTGTCCTGGAACAGCTTTACTGTCTTATCTGCGTCGGATAGAGCATCGTGTCTCTTCTCCACATCGAGTTCTTCGACTTTGGAACGTCTCTCGGCGATCTCGAGCAGGCTTACTACTGTCTTTCTTTCGTCAATCAACGACCGGGACACTCTCCCACGACAAGTATACCGCGTCTGTATTTGAATCTCCACACACCAGAGACATTTTCCCGGCATTCTCGAACAACCTTATTGCTGTCCTAAGAGTTAGCGTTCATAGGCCATCGTGAACCTCCTCCACGACGAATTTGCCGCGGTCGTCGTTGATTCTCGGTATACTAGAGATATTTTCTCAATACTCTCGAACACACTTACTAGTCTTTGAGAGTTCGCGTCGACGGGTCATCGTGCTTCTTCTACACGACTACGAGTCTGCTAAGTACGCCTCTGTCTCTCGGCATATTAGAGACATTTTCTCGGTACCCTCAAACAACCTTGCCACTGTAGTCAAAGATTCGCGTCGACAGGCCATTGTTGTTCTTCTTCACAAGTTTACCACATTCATCGTCGACACTCAGTTCACGAGAGACATTTCCTCAGCATCCTCGAACTTACTGCTGTCTTGTTCGTCTCAACAGGCTCTTGTCCACGACGAATTTGCTAGGTTCGTCAATTTTTGTCGGCCTAGTCAAGACATTCTCTCAGCATTTGAACACACTTACTACTGTCTTATTCGTGTCGAATAGGCCATCGTGAATATTCTCCTCAACGTCGAGTTTGCGCCTTCGTCGAATCTTGGCCGATTCGAACACACAGACTACTGTCCCCGTTCACAGTCAACTCTCGGCATTCGAACCAGCTTACTTCGCGTGCGCATACATAATCCTCTTCTTCTCCAACTCACTCTCATTCACCCATCAACGACAACAAAGCAAGATGTCTACCTTCTGGAGCAAACTCAAGGCTTTCCTCTGCTGCGGTGAGGAAGAGAAGCCCGGCACTGTCATCGTGAGTTACATGCTGTTGTTGACATTAGCTTGACTGACGCATTCGCGCAACAGAGCGGACCTTTCGACTTTAAACGTGTTCGAGTTGAACTTGCCGGCCTCTCCGAGCACGAGTTAGTCCTACCTTCCACACTATCTACAATGAAGACTCACCTACTGACTTCGGATGCATTAGACGCTCCTTGATCCGTGACAGACCCGTCCCAGCCACTTATCCCCTCCACACCGACGGAACTCAGCATGCTGCTCAACTGGATCGGGTTAAAGCCCACGGCAGAGCACTGAGCGAATCCATCATGTCAGTCACCACCACTGCAATGTCGACCGCCGGGCCCAAAGGCTCTGGTTATTCCGCACTCGCTAACGAAAGTTCTTCAATGATGCAGTCCCTGAACTCTGAAGACGTCAACTCCAACGAAATGAAGCAGCTGCTGCCGCACCGCACAAGTAGTCAGGAGACCAGCAGCAGCCTTGAAACTGCCATGGCGGGCTGCGAGGAGGACGATGACGGTGGCAGAAGCTTTGTGGGCACCAAGTGAAGTCAAAGAGATTACAAGACAAAGGACGCAGGCGTAGAGGATGGAGAGCTCTGGAAGTGAATCAGATACAGGGTTCTAAGGGATATGACGAAGGGGTAAGAGCTGGCTAGCTTTGCTCGCAGAACTTAGTTAAACCCCGACGGATGGCAAGCGCTTGTCCGTGGTTATGCCACAACTTCCTCCCAGGTCTCAGTGCTCGGCATGTACGCAATCGCTTTTTAGTGAACTCGTGGTTCGTGTGGCGCGTTGGTTGTCTATTTGATGCCAACGTAATAGTGGTGTAGGATCAGCCCGTCAAGAGAACAGGGCATAGCTTCAGCATTCATGATGTATCCATTGCATCTTCGAGGACACCTGCAGGTATTCTGCCTTCGTTGAGAGCCTTCTCCAGACGAGTAATCTCAGCCAGAGTCTTCGCGTTCCTGATCAGCTCTTCGATGCGCTTTCTTTCCTTGTCGGTCAACTTGACACGCGAGATCTTGTCGGTACCATTTGCGCTGGTTGAGGCGGTGTTGAGCGATCTTGATGAACGTGATGAGAGAAGTTTCTGGGCAAGCTCGGTAGGTTCGGCCGCGGTGCCAAAGAGTTCGGCGGCTTTACTGCGCTCTGCATCTTTGACCTTCTGGAAGTCGAGGAATCTGACGGATGGACATCTTGCGATAACCCAGTAACGGTAGTTCTGTGCCAAGTCAGAAATAAGACTTGAAGAAGACGAGTATCGGGGTGGAACTAACCTCTCTTGAGGCGACGGGGTTGTCCAACAAGGTCAGGTGTGTCAATTTCTTCAAGTCGGACAGAGGCTCAAGGTCGCCAAGTTCGGAAAGGGAGTTTTGGGTCAAGACGAGCGTGTCAAGGTTCGGGATAGAGTTGTGCAGGGCTGGAGCGATGGCGGTGATGCGGTTGCGACCGAGATACAGAGCCTTTAATCTGTGGTTCTTGGGGAAGTTTGCTAGAGCGGGAATGTCGTTGTCTGTGAAATCGATGGCATCTTCGTTCTGGCGGCGCGGTTGGATCAGCATTGTGCCAGAGTAGCATAGATGGTGGGCAGGCAAACATACGGTAATGAGACCCAAGTTCTCTAGAGCAGGGATTTTGTGACCTTTTGCATGCCTATGAATCAGCTAGTTCAAGTATAGTATCTGTCCTTTTCTTGACAAGGGATAGTAGTACCTCGCAGGTCAAGTTCGCGCTCCTTGAGCGGATTGAGGTATGAGAGCGAGTTGTGCACAAGCTCGGCCGTGAGTCTCATTGTGTGATATGTGGTGTTTGTGCTTGCGCGACGCGATCGCACTTGTGATGAACGATTTGATTGTGACGGGTGGATTGACTTGACTTTGTGGTTTGATTTCTCGATGCTTCAATCCGTCGCAAAAGTGACGACGCGCTGGACCACTTTCTTGGCGTCTTGACCTTTATATACAGTACACGGGCCTCCTATAACTAAACTGATCTGTACATTGCTCAATTCTTCGTCTATTTGACTTCCGAGTATGCTACCACCGTCACTGCATACTGATCTTCTTTTTCTCGTCCTCGTGCGCTCCGAGCCCTCTCCAAGTCTCTCTCCATTGATATGCCAACCCATCCCGGCTGCATGTCCATCGCGTGTATACACCTTGATCTCTTTGACCACTTTTGCCACTATCTTGTGTGCTTCTACCTCCTATTTCATGGCTGTCTTGATGGTCTGTGTCTCGTGCGCTTCGTCGAATAGACTCTACACTTGCTCAGCTCCCCAGCCGGCATCGGCATCCCTGCTGTCGCGTGAGCACAGATGAGTAATGATAGCGGTTGCTTCTGGAACCTTACCTCATGTTGGCCGGAGGCTCAATGCTAGGTACGTATTCAAGGGCGACATAGACCATACCAACAAGTATGATGATGCCGCCAATAACGTATTTGGTCCAGTGGCCCGAAAAGCAAAGCCCTCCGATAAAGATGTAGACTGTCCCAGGTTCGTCAGCCTATGCCATTGATAATTCCAGAAGCTCGTGTGCCATACAAACACCGCGTCCAATGAAGGAGAACATGAAGGATGCATATCTAGCGATCTGAGGCGGGATTTGGAACTCTGCATGGCTGGTTAGATGTGTCGTGTTTGATCGAAGGGTGCCGCGAACCAAGAAGAGCATTGGCAAGACCGAATAGGATGATATAGATGGCGCAGATGGTGCCTCGGACGCTGACTTCGGGGAAGAATTGACTGATTCCTCCAAATACCTGAACACCGCGTCGCAATCAGCAGAGGTCTGGTCATATCATAGAAGCGATCCTACCATCAAGGCTCCAGTTGCCAGGTTGACAATGCGACTGGGCAGTTTCGTCAGCAACCAAGTATGCGGCATACGTAGCGTTTCTACCTACAAGATATCTGAGAAATCCATGGCGACGGTACTGCGGGATCCAAGATGCGCAATTGGGAAGCAGTGGAGTAGTCGTGCGAGAGGACAAAGAACTGGCAACCTGGAAGCTGTCAATAGAGAGCTTCGAGGCTGCGGCCTGCACTGCCAAGCTCCACCCTCGTCATGTCCGCAACCATGTGCTTTCCCGATCCGTGCCAACAGCCCTGAGCTTCAGCCTTCCCCTTTTTTGTGAAACTGCTGCATCTTGAGAGGATATGTGAAACCATCTTCGATGACAACAGACCATGGTATTAATCATTCTTAGGCAAATACCTAACATGGTCCATTCATCTGTTACACACTCCACAATTTGTTTAGTTGCTCGTCCTCGAAACATTCTTCTTATGCCTGCTAATTCTACCTACAAACGAGCCTTCTCCTTCAAGAACTCATCAACAAGTTGGACCACAGCGGCAGCGCAACCCCATGAAGTTTGGTATCCATATCCACCATGACCAATGCTGTGCACAACCTTGATCGCCTTTCCATCTGGACACTTGATTGTTTCCTTCTCGGTTCTGATGCCGCCCTTGCGCATCGGTCTCAAGCCCACACCATGCCTGATAACGTCCAAGGCCTCGATACCTTTTCCTTTGGGCACGAGTTCAGGTGTCAGAGCAATTGCACGTTTCATGATGCGGATGGCAAGGTTTGGGTCCACTGCAGAGTCCCATCTGTCCGCTTGCAGACAGCCTCCCAGAATACAGCCACCGCCGGCTGCACGGTGCATGATATACACTGCCTCATCATCGCCATCGTCGGTTCCTGAAGTCGTGGCCATGTATCCTGGATCGTTCCGAACAAGGACAATCTGTCCACGAGCCGGGTACATGTTCTTGTCTTGAACTCCTTCCATGAAGAGGGAGAAAAGTCCAGTACAGTTGACTACCAAGTCGGCCTTCTTTCCGGAGTGGTGAAGCCATGTGGCATCTGCAATATGCTTTACCACACCTCGCTTGAAGATTACGCCGTTCTTGAGGCACTGCGATACCAGCCAAGGGAGATAAATCGCCGTGTTGATGCAGACAGA
This sequence comes from Aureobasidium sp. EXF-12298, assembly GCA_024195555.1. Taxonomy (NCBI): domain Eukaryota; kingdom Fungi; phylum Ascomycota; class Dothideomycetes; order Dothideales; family Saccotheciaceae; genus Aureobasidium; species Aureobasidium sp. EXF-12298. The sequence continues at coordinate 34,774 of SWBJ01000017.1, read as the reverse complement.
GGTAAATGAAGTACCGCCATCCATGCCCTCTGGCAGCTCGTCCTTGCTAAGGACCTTGAACTGCACAATCAAATTAGTATGCCATCGTCTGTAGCCAGGATACTCAACTACGACTTACATTAGGCACAACCTTGCTGAACCATGCGTCTTCACGAATGAGTTCTGCGAACCACTCACTGACAGGACCTTTGTCCTTTTCTCTTCGATATATCAAGGTATCTGTGCACAGGCTTAGCCATCTTTCCGAGTGCTTTTCTATTCTTCTTAGATACCTTGGAAGTGAATACCCGCTTCGGGATGCTCTTCAGCGAGTCTGGCTAATTCGGGCCATGTGTTTCTCTCGTATTCTTGAGAGGGAGTGCCTTCCTTGCCAACACTTTTATTGTCAGCTTCAATCGTTCAAAGTAGCTATCTCGCACAAGTCGTATCAAGTTTAGACAGCTAGGCATTATTCAAATGTTTTAACATACGGTAAATAGTTTGCACCGGCCCACGGTGATGCATATTCAATGTCATAGTCTCCTGGCATATGCTTTGCTGCAACGGTGATGGTGTAATCCTTGTTCTTGGACAAGATAAAGGCCGCAGTCAGGCCAGAAACTCCGGCTCTGGAAGTGGTCAGCTCGGTGTATCATTCTGAGTCAACAACGAGGACTGACCCCAAGACGACCACTCTGTGTTGGGATGCCATGGCTGATGACCGTGATTATATGGTCAAGTGATTGGGTGATGTGTGATTGCTGCCTACTGCTCAAAGTGACTGGTTCTGCCGCACGCAGTGAATTCAAAAAGTGAGCTTGACAAGATGAGTGATTAGAGTCAGAGGACAGGATGAATTTATATAATTACAAAATGTCCCTTTCCGGTCAGCCTGCTTGTCCCTTCTGTTATCCTCGTCCAGGTCGGCAGTTCTCCGCCCCGCATCATCACAACTCTCCGCTAGGCGCACGCCCGTAATCGGCTCCGATAAGTACATGATCTTGGCCGCACGCCCAAGGCCAAACCAATCAGATAGAGGTAAGCGATCAGATTAGGGCAAGTCGGGCAATGCAAAGGAACAAGAGGCTGACGATGGTGAAGAACGGAGTTAGACGGCGGCAACAAACAAGTGACAGTAAGTTCTGGCCAGTGGATGCGTTCATGATTTGCGGCGGAGTTTCACGGGCGTCTTTTTGAGAGGTCCCGACGGTGATGCGTGCGCCAAGCAAGCCCTCCAGCTTTCCAATTCTGCTCCTTGTTCTTCACTCACTCCTGATCACCGAGCGGGCCCTTACTCTCTACACTTTCACTGTCATGTCGTTCTGATTTGCTGTCCCACTCGCACCCATGCCTGTCTGCTGTGTTGTTGACTTTGGTTCGCTGATAAACCCTCCCTTACAGCACAATGGGCGGCAGTCAAGAAGAATTTCCACTCTTGAACAGCCTTGGCTTGTATGCTGCCAGCATTCTCGGTGATGGTATCGGGTCGTTCCATATTCTTTGCCTTCACCCACTAATGTAGCCAGGAAATTGCCTTTTCCACGCACTTAGTGATCAGCTGTACGGACACCAGAAAGAACACCAAGTCATCCGTTCCAAAGTCATCCATTACATGCGAGAACATGCCGACTATTACAAACAATTCATAGATGCTCAACCTGGTGGTGGCACACGGAGGAACCCCAAGAGAAAGAATGTCGGCTCCTTCTCCGCCGTCGCTGCTGCTCCATCCGAGGCAGACATAGACCACACGTTCCAAAATCACCTTGAGAGAATGGCAAAAGGTGGCACATATGGTGACAACATGGAGATTTCGGCTTTCAGCTCGGCATACAATGTAGATGTCAAGATCTACCAGCGAGACTTTGCCTACATGATCTCGGGCTCGGGTGATGATGGAGAGCGAGACGTAGCTCATATTGCTTACCATGTTGGTATCGTGACTTGGCCAAACTGTACCCCTGCTAACCTCTGTAGGTCTGGGAGCACTACTCATCCATCCGCAACCTCGATGGTCCTCATTCCGGCCCGCCCAACGTCACCGTCAAAGCCTTGTCGCCTGATGAAGAGCAGAAACAGAAAGAGAAGCTAGCTCAGACACCTCACGTGCTCCCTTGGATGGTCGATGTCGTCTCGTCATCTCTTCCATTCCTTGCCGACAAACCTACCATCAAACGCACCCTCGAAGAATGCAAAGGCAACATCGATGCCGCCGTCGACAAGCTTATGGGCGCTGAGGAGAACGGCAGCCTGTCATCTGCACAAGAGAGCTCCAGCGTTGAGCGTGAAGCCGATAGTGAAGACGAATACCCTGGCAAGGATGGACCCAACAAAAAGCGAGACCGCAGGCCGTCATCACGACAACAGTCTGGAGAAGCCAACCCAGACGAGATGCGAGCCAAGTTCGAGACCCATAACGACTCTTCTGAGTCTGTCAAATCAGAACCCTCAGAGTCTTTGAACTCACAGCCTGACAAGAAGAGTGACGTTGTCCCTGACACACGTCCAAGACCCACCATCAGGCTGAAGTTCACTGCACAGAAGGCATCATCGCCGGCCCCTGCTCCAGGTAAAGGACCTCAACGACAAACTGCTCGGGACAAGAAAGACATGAAGAAGCAGGCACAAAAGGCCGCTCGCAAGGAGCGGGAGCAGGCAGCAGCTGGTGGCGATCGACCTGAAAGCCCAACCACATCCGGCATGAAGCTTCGCAGCAAAGGCATGGTGAACACTCCACCCATTGAGTCCGGGTTCCGCACTCTGTTCATCTGAAGTGCGAGCTTTCTTTGCTAATGACCTTTTCGGCATCGGATTCAAGGGTGGTCATGCCGGTACATGAACAAGACGCCCTGACATCCTCTTTCTTTTCTTTCATGGCTCTCAATGATGCATAGCGTGGGCACTTTGACGGCGGACAATCTGTGATTTTACTATACCACCATGAGCATGGCGACGGCGTATACAGGTAGATTTGGGATACGAATTGGCATTGACCTGCCAGAAGCATGGCATGATGACACTAGACGGGTATCACACCCGAGCTTCTAATTCTTTTGCTTTCGTAGCGATCAACATTTCGTTAGACGAGGTGCAAGCAAATACAATTGTTCCTCACTCTAAAGCATTGCACAATCCACAAGCAACTCTCTCGGCGATACACCGTGACGTAGTATTCCCGCAGGCTCTGTATACAACAACCGCTAACCACAAGCATCCAGTCTATGCCGTGACAGCCTGTCCAAGCTTCATATAATTCCAGCAGACTATAGGTAAGTTAGCATGGTCGAAGTCCTACAGCATCGAAATGACACTCACTTGAATTGGCCAGGTCGTTACCAAAGTAGCTGCTCATCAAATCTTCTCCAGATGCAGTTCCGGTTGTAGAGTCGTAGATGACAGCCTTCTTACCTACTGCTAAACCCATGATGTTTGGAAACTCAGACAGCTCCTTGTAAGTGGGTGTTTGCCCGTAGCCATGCTTTAGCATATCTTGATGGATATTGACGGCACAGTAGTGGCCCATATGCATGGCGCCTCCACAACGCTTGATGCCAGACCACGATGCAATGTCTCCTGCTGCGAAGTGACTGTCTGCGTTTGGTACGTTTCCGTTGAAGCGTAAGCTGTAAACTGTCAGTGAAGGCTAGACAACTCGAAGGGTCATTCATACGATGCATCGATTTTGACGTAGCCGTCCTTGTCCAACGCTGTAGATGGAAGATAGGTCGATGTAGGTGTACTTCTTGAAATAGCCGTGATGACATGCCCCGCTGCGATTTGCTGCCCTCCAGACAAGGTAAGTCTCCAGGCTCTAGATCCATCTTCAGCCTGTACAGCAGTACTGTCGATCACTCTTTTTCCAAGAACGACTTTTACACCAGCTTCCTGAAGCACCTCGAGGCTTCGTTCCTTGAAGTCATCTGGCAGAGGCTCTGCAGATAGGAGGTTGTCTCGGGAGTGGACAAGAGTCACTTGCTGCCAGGGTTCGACTACCTTGATCTCGCTAGCCATCTCGATACCGACGGCCCCTAGGTGAGAACATTAGTGTAAATTCTATGGTATACAGGAAGCACTTACCCCCGCCTATTACCACTACACCTTCTTTAGCATCTTTGATAGCTTTAGTATGTGTCTTTGCCTCAGCAATGAACTGGTCCTTGTTCAATGCTTGAGGCACTACAGGAGAAGTTCGTCGAAGTCCTGAAGCAACCAGGAGATAGTCATACTTCTCCTGACGAATTTGTTTGGTGACGGTATCCACTATCGACGCCGTCTTTGTTTCGCAGTTGATAGTCGCAACACTGCCCTGTAGAAAGTGTATATTGGGCAATTTCAAAGCAGGAATGTCTTGGAATTTGGTCCAACTTTTGGACGAAGCGTCATCCGAGGCAAAGGCCAATGGGTTTCCGATCAAGTGGTCTAGAATGCTTGTTAGGATTGTGAGTTGCGTCAATATGCTGTAGTACCTACAGTAGCCATCACGTTCGTCAACAATTGTGATATCAAGGGGTAGCTTGACCTTGGGAGATTCTTCCTCGGTGGATGCAGAGGCGAATCGTGCCTGTTTCCCATCACACAGATCTATGAGGTTGACTGTGGCTGCAAGTCCGGCGTAAGAGCCTCCAATTACAAGAACTCTCGGAATAGCCTGGAGAATGTTCGGACCTTCGTTGGACGGCATAGTTGATAACAGATGAGAAAATGGAGACGAGGGAAAGAAACAGGGAGAAGGAGAGGCCTTGGTATAAGAAGAAACTCTCACAGTTGCCGAGCACGGTGTCTTGGTAATCCTGCTATGGAGAAGAATTGATCTTGGGACTCGTGCAAGATTCATGGTGGTGCAGGGAGTAAAGCCGATGCAGCACATCTAGGTTCTACTTGCGTATTCATATTCATCGCAAACACCAGTTTATGGTCTGATTTGATCCTTCTTCAGCGCCGATTCGGCGACACAGACAAGACCGCGCGCCCTGTGGGAGGGAGGTCTTGAGCGTGATAGGTCGATGAGACGTGCCCTAGTTCGTTAGCTTTGTTTTGATCCGCGCTACTTATCTGATTGATAATACATCTTGGCGCATATCTTCCAAGTCAGTTGACCATTTCCACGCGAACACAAGGGTTGTCGTGCACTATCGAGATGCATAGGTGCAATTCAAAAATGACTCTGGCCATGGAAATAACCTTCAATAGGGGTTTTTGTGGAGACTATATTCTTTATGGAAATATTCTGCTACACTGCCTCCCGGTGTGCTAAAGTATGTAACGCATGCAGCTATAACAATAAATAATACTATAGGAATTAGGACAGTGCCCATTGAGGAGCGGCAATTTATTGGCTCTCTGTGGCCACGCCTCCATTCCCGAATACATTCGTGCCTTTTTGTAGTGTATACTTTGCTCTTTACCGTAGTAGGAGTACGAAGGAAGTTACAGACTTTTGCACACGCGGAGGTGGGACAGTCTTTTAGCACAACGGGGAAGCTAGCTTGGTGCCAGGCGTTCATTCTGGATAGTACATCTTTCGTGTTACACCTCCGTCCACCACAATCTCCTCGCCAGTGACAAAATCAGACTCGACCAGGAATTTGACGGCTTTGTAAATATCCTCAACCTTTCCAACTCGACCTACGGGGTGCCATGAATGGTCTTGCTCCGTCATACCGTCTTCCCACTTAGTCGATGCCTCGTCTGCTGCTTTGTTTTCATTCTCGACGTTGATCCAACCAGGAATGATGGCGTTGACGCGGATGTTGTGTCTATGTCCCAAGCTTATCGCCGACGCTTGCGTAAGACCGAGTACACCACCTTTAGCGGCGCTGTAGGCTTCATGATTGTCTTCCGCCTGTTTGGCCCTAGTAGATGAAATGTTGATAATGCACCCTGCAGTTGATTTGTCGTCTTTGCCTTTGAGCATGGGTACACAGAGCCTTGAGAGAAGGAATGGTGCAGTCAACCCAACAGCGATTTTGAGGTCCCACTGATCCATGATCTCGTCAGATGAAAGATCGTCTTCCATTCCCTTGCCATCCTTCCACGTGTGTGGAGTAGCAAAAGCATTGTTGATAAGTGCGTGCAGGTTGCCGTCGAAGAACTCATTCACCTCGCGGACAACGGTCTTGATCTCATCGCGATTACTCAAGTCAACGACCTTGCCCTTGTAAGAACTCCCGTTGGTATCCGACGACTGCGTCCATGTCGATGCAAGCGAAAGCGTGTTCTGCAGCTCACTTTCGTTGTTGTCTAAGAGGAAGACCCGATTTCCAGGTCGTGTAAGGAGATTCCGGGCCAATCCTCTGCCAATACCCCTGCCCGCACCGGTTACGAGGTAGTTTATGGAAGTCGGCATCGAAGGGGATCAAATCTAGAAGTCTTGTAGTAAAGGACGATGCTTGTGCTGAGATAGACTGGTTGACTGGAGTACTGTATGATGAGAGTGAAGCTTCAATGCTTTTCATAGCTACCTATGATGATTTATTGGATGACGTAACACTTAGAAACCTAGGAATAGGAAAGAGACCAGCATTCATGAAACCACAGGCAAGTTACTGAATAGTGTAATCTCCGCAAAATGTGCAACGAAGTTACCAACGACTGTTCTAGTAGGAGAAAACTAAAGCGTACTGCCCATGTTCACGAGAACAGAGTGACGCATTTCGGTGGTAAAAACGATTGGGTATCATAGGTATGTTCCACTAAACAACTACGCTTCAAAGACACTGCTAAAATCCAAGAATTCTCACATGACGATGCACTCGGCCTCATCCCTCTTCTGATTGCTTCTGGTCAAGCGACCCTGATTCGGCTGCGGCTTGGCCGCTTTGCCCTTGCGGATCTCTTCAAGTCTCTCTACAGCCTTAGGGAATTTGTATGAAGCGGCCCTTGTGTACCACTTCTTACCTTCCTCGAGACTAGCAGGACAGCCAATGCCATTCTCGATGTAGTAGCCCAACGCATACATAGCCTTTGCAAGCGGAGGTTCACTCATCGCAGCTTTGCGTGCCCAAAGATATGCCTCTGTATCCGATTGATTCAAGATGCCCTCGGCGCCTGTGAGATACCAACCGGAGAGTGCCAGTTCGGCATTGTGCTCACCCTGAGCAGCTGCTTTCGAGTACCATGCGATTGAGTTGCGCGAATCGACTGGTAGACCCAACGATCCATACTCGAAGGCTTGACCAAGTCTGAATTGCGATTGCTTGTAGCCCATCTTGGCTGCTTGCATGTACATCTTCTGTGCATATTTCTCGTCCGGCTTTACTGCTGCGCTTATAGCAGGGTCGGGGTTCCCTTCTTCGTGAAGCCGAGCAAGCTCGTGGATGGCGTGAGGATTGTTGGTATCGGCATTGTCTGCTGCTCTTTTAAGGTACACCACCGCTTGCCCTACATTTCTCTGCTGGCCAAGCAGACCTCTGAGCAGAATCATCCCCATCTTGTACATGGCAGCCACGTCTTGTAGTTGTGAAGCGCGTTGGTACCATTGCACAGCTTTGTGGTAATCTCGCTTGGTGCCACCTCCCTCTTCAGCTCCCATCTCGCAACACATGGCTGTTCGGTACGCTGCAGCACCATGACCAGCTTTGGCGGCATTTTGATAGAGCGAGAATGCCTGCTTAGGATCAGGTTCTAGACCTAAGTCCCCAGATCCGTAGCAGTCCGCGAGGTAAAACATTGCTTCCGGGTAATTGGCTGCAACGAGCTTTTTGACACGTTTGTGGGCGTCAAGAACATACCGCTCACTGTTCTTTGCAGTCGACTTTGCGTCTAAACGGCCATTCTCCGACGCCAACACGGTCGAGGCTTCGACAAGTTTCTTCACCAGAACCATTGCAGTTTTCATATCGCTAGGGTTCGTATCAACCTTTGAGCGTAGGATATCAAGTTCACTCTTCGTTACTGGACCAGAACTGACACTATCATCACCTGTAGGAGACTTGGGTTGCGATTGGGAGCGACTGTTTGATGATGTGTCCGGAGTATTCGCATAATTGCGCACGGGAGTGGGCTTCGGTGCGGGGGGGCCATTGTTCAGGCCAGGTCTGACGGGGACTGGATGGCTGGGAAGTCCGTCAGGGTTAGTAGGCTGGTTGTAGCCATGCTGCTGGGCACCTGGTATCGTCTGTGGAGCAGACCGCTGTTTGGCAAGCGGGGCCCCAAATGAACGGTCAGACGATGTTGGCGGAGCAAACCCGTTCTGAGTAGCAGGTGCACTCGGAGACCTGTCTTCCATGGCAAAGCGCGGGTGTGGAGCCCTCCCAACCATTGTTGGATCGGGTCCGTAACCATAATCAGCTTGTCTGGCAGGAGGCGCGAAGCCGTTCACTGCTGCAGGTGCACTTGGAGCCCTATCGCCTGATGGTTGGCGCTGCGCAGGCAACCGGCTATCTGAAGGCATTCCTGGTCTGGAATCTTGCTGTCCAGGCACCGGTCTCCTCAACTGGGGTCCCCGAGACTGCGATCGAGGTCCGCCATTCATAGGTCCGGAGTTCATAGGACCTGGCGGCATAGATCCGGGCGGCATGGGTCGAGATGGCGGCGGACCACGACGAGCTTGCCCGTTTGGCGGGAAACCTGGAGGCATACCACCCATTGGACCCTGAGGAGGCATCTGGCCCCGCCTAGGAGGCCCGCGAGGCGTATACCCATCAGAAGCCGGGTTGGGCATTTGGCCATGCGGCGCAGGGCCACGTTGCATGCCAGAGTTTGGCGTAGGCCCGCCTCGTTGCATCGGTGGCTGCCCACTGTACGGCTGCTCATGGTATAGATTCCGGTCGTCCGAAGTAAATGCTCTCTGCTGCTGCGGCGGCCTCGGTGGCCCTGGGTTAGGGTCGTCGTAGCTTTGACTTCGTTGTTGGTTGGGATATGGCATGGCCATATCTTCATGAGAGTAGGATTGGTCATACTGCCGCTCTCTCAGAGGCCTACCCGAATGATCTGCTCGTACATCGTAGCCTTCGCTACGCAATTGATTCTGATTTGGACCCTCGCGCATAGAAATTTGGGGGCTGTAACCATAGTTATGTTGTGCGGGTTGGGGTTGGCGATACATAGGAGCCATGGTCGTGGATGATTGGTCGCGGTAAGTATGATCGTGCTGTGGGGGTTGTGGTGGCCGGGTAGACACAGGGTATTGATCACCATGATTGCGCTCCCACTGCTGCTCCCGGTGTGGCTGGGTGTGGTGGTACAGAGCTTGTGCAGGGTGGTGTGGGAGATTATCAGGATAGTGAGGCTCAGGAGACTGGGCCATCTGCTGACCCTGGAAGCCGAAGTCAAAGGCGTTGATTTCCTCCTGTACAGGAGTACGTTGACGCATGTCTGGCTGAGATTTGGCAGATTTCAGCTTACTAGAGGCAGTCTGATATCCTGGCTGAGGTTGGGCAGGTTGAGGAGGACTGTTCAGATGCATGTTGTTCAGATGTTCGTCGATAGTAGGCTGACGCTTGTGCGTGGTAGTTTTGTCAAAGTCTGGCATGGCAGCTTCTATCTCATCCTCCCGGTTCATAGTCCGAGGCGGTTCTTGATAGTAATCATCGTAGACGCCTCCCAGGCTTTCGTGCTTCTCCGCATGGTGGTTCCAAGGTTGTTGAGGATGAGCAAAATCGTCCTGATAGGCTGAAGCATTGGAGAGGTGGGCTGCTTGCGAAATACGTGCTTCGTAAGGAATGTGATGTACGGGAACGATGGCCGGACGATGGCGTGCGGTCACACTGCTTAGCAGAGGCGATTCGACATCGTGAGGATCGTTATTGACCTGAGTATCTAGAGGCGCAAGGAAAGGACGCTCACGGCCATTGGCAGAATCGCTTGTCGAAGGACGAGAGGAATTCGAATAGGGCGGACTGAAGGTGGGGAGAGGGGCAAGCTGTGCTGGAGCTTGTTGTTGAGGACTGCGGTATGGATGACGCTGGTCTCGAGTCTGCGGACGGACATCTCGGCTAGCAGACCGTGGATCTTGTTGATGAGCCGGTGGTGGATACTGAGAGTGCGATGGAGCTTGCGGAGGGGGATGGATTGATTCTTGATCGCGGAACTGTGTTCTAGTACTTGGAGGCTCTTGGAAACGCGAGTGGGGTGGAGGACGAGGCGCATCGGCTGTGGATGGTCTTGGATGGGAGGCGTTGGACGAGTGCAGACGATCGGACTGGTTGTTGGAGGGCCTTGTGTTTGGGCTGGCGTTGGCGTTGGCAGTGGGTGGACGATCGCGAGGTCTGGATGCATCACGCGGTGGCCTCTGTGGTTGCTGTTGCTGTTGTTGAGCAGCGGCAGCAGCAGCGACAGAGCGCTTGGTGGGAAAAACGGGAAAGGCGTTGTCCTGAGCCATTGGACTCTCTCCTGGTGATGGTTGGTCGAGAAGCGGTCTGCGGGCTGCTGTCGTCCGTCAGCGTGTGTAGCATGCAGGCACAACCAAGTCTTGTCTCACCTGGCCGTGAAGGCTCTCGTCTTCGCGACTCTTCTCTCCCTTGGTTGCCTCGGGTTGTGCGTGTTTGCTTGTCTGCTATGGGCCGTGACTGTAAAGCATGGTCTTGGTCCAAGTAGTCGTCGTGCGCTGTCTGTACCGAGTCAAATCCAGCTTGGTCTGGTCGCCGGCCTCTGTACGCCGGTGACTGGGCTCTTTCGACCAGGTAGCCCCGCGTAGGTGGAACGTATGCATTCAGGTCGTAGGCCATTCTGCTCCAATCCCTGCGTCGACGTTGGTCGCGGCATGAACCTTCTCTGAGCCTTTTTCAACCCAAGTGTGGGCAATGAGCCTCAAATTCTTTGACTCTGAAAAGGGACAAGGGCCGAAGATATGTGATGACAATCCATCAATCAATCCACAACAAGACGAGATTACTTGCCCTGCTCCAGCATCGTCACACGGGGTTTCAGCATCAGCTGCCCACGGTTTCGAACCTCACAATTACGCGCCCAAAGCTTGGACACTCAAAACATCTTCTTGTCACAGAGACCAGCAACTCGCTGCTCCCACTCTGCTCTGTGAAGACTCTTGAAACCACATTCGACTTGCAACTTACTCGTCTTCGCCCCTCCATCCCTGACGAAACAATCTCTAACATCCAGGTACACAGAGGCCGTGCTGCCATGATCGTCAGTGGCTTGCCGAGGTCTGTCTTGCAGAACGCTTGGCCTGTGAGCCGCATTTCTCAAGACTCTTTTCGCCTTGCCATGCCTTTTCTTGAACACTCAGTGCGCAATCAGCCGCTGCTTTCGAGCCATGCTGTCTGTCCGGTCTCTTGCTTCAACATCTACCACGATATGTAATACCGTTCAGCGTCTAACCTAAAGTCTGCTATCTGGCCGCCAAGCCTTCGCCGTGACACCGCACGTCCAAGTATACCCCCTCATGTTTGTCTTATCTGCTGCATTGAGGCATAGCTACAGTACACTCGCATGCTGTGCTGCAGAGCTAGCAACGGCTATAGCAGCTTCCTAACTCCAGCCAACCAGCCGTTTGCTTGCTAGTGGCCATCCTTCAGCTCGTTCCTGTTGTTAAACACCCTAGTAGACCCCGCTCCGTTTTTACGGCCGACTGCTGATAAGTCAGCCGGCCGAGGGTAAATATACAAGCACAAGCACGTTGCCTGTTGAGCAGACTGTTCCACCAAACATTGTGCCTCATATTATTCCATCCTCTTGCTCAGCCTTCCCCATACCATGGATCTAGGTAGATGATATCGCGTCATGCATAGCTTATTAACCTACTCACAGTGCAACAGGCACTGCTACAATTGCTGGCGCCGCCGTCGCTGCTGCTGCATACATTGATGGTAAATTCCAGGTTCGCAAAGATCTGCGTGATCTCTGGAATGTCAAGAGAGCCCAGCTTGAATGGAATCGAGCAGGTAATTTGCATACTTGGAATCTGTCGAGATGAAGCTTCGACCAAAGCTCTAACAAAGACCATTTGAAACAGTCAAGAAAGGAGAAGCCTCGCTCTGGACTCAATTCGAGCAGCAGGTAGAACGTCTGCCTTCTTCCACAAGATGTATCTGGTCCAAAACTGGATGTTATACCTGGCCCGAAACGCATGCTCAAGCCTGCCGCTATGCCGAGTTCTTCTTGGCCAAAGGAGTCCGTTCTAGTGAGCCCGTTGCTATATATCTCCAAAATTCGCCAGAGTTCATGTTCACCGTGCTTGCCACATGGGCTCTTGGTACAGCCCCGGCAATGATTAATTATAATCTCACCGGCGAATCGCTGCTACATTGCCTCAAGATTAGCAACAGCAAAGTCCTTGTAGTAGACGAGGACGCTGGGTGTCGGCAGAGAGTTGAGGAGTGTCGCGATAGAATCGAGCAAGAGCTAGGCATACAGATTGTCATCCTTGAACCATCGACGAAAGCATCGATCGCTGCTATCAGTCCAAAGCGACCAGGCTCTCGATACAGAGAGCATGTGGATGGGGAAACCCCCTTCCTTGGGATCTACACTTCTGGTACTACCGGACTCCCGAAGGCTAGTTCCTTTCACCTCGAAAGACTCTGGTTTTTGGGCAACTATCGCAGACGCCTCACATATCAAAGATCGGGGCCTGCCGGAGATGTCTTCTATGACTGCATGCCTTTGTACCATGGCACCGGAGCTGTAATCGCTGCTGGGTGTATGGCTTCTGGTATGACGCTGGCCATTGGACGCAAGTTCTCCACTTCCGGATTATGGGACGAGATTAGAGAATCCGGAGCCACTGCTTTCGTATACGTGGGAGAGACTGCTCGCTACCTGCTCTCCGCACCACCTTCGCCTAGAGACAAAGACCACAAAGTCCGTCTAATGCATGGCAACGGTATGAGACCGGACGTTTGGAGGAAGTTTCAAGAAAGGTTCGGTGTGACGGATGTTATGGAGTTCTTCAACAGCACTGAAGGTGTCTTCACTCTGAACAACTTTAGTCGAAATGACCATTTCGCAGATGCAGTTGGGCATCATGGAGCAATCTTCCGAGCTGTGTTCAAGAACACGTACATCCCAGTCAAGTTGGACTATGAGACAGGCGCAATCTGGAGGCACCCAAAAACAGGGTTTGCCCAGCGCCAACCATACGAGGAAGGTGGAGAGATGCTAGTCAAAGTCCCTGATGAAAACGTGTTCAAGGGCTACTGGCATGCACCCGAAGCCACGGCGAAGAAATATGCTAGGGATGTCTTCGAGAAAGGAGATCTCTACTACAGATCTGGCGATGCACTGCGAAGATCCTCGGATGGAAAATGGTTCTTCATGGATCGTCTCGGGGACACTTTCCGCTGGAAGGGTGAGAACTGCAGCACGACTGAGGTCGCTGAGTGTCTGGGCAGGTTTCCCTCCGTCAAAGAAGCTAATGTTTATGGTGTCGAACTTCCAGGCAAGTCTAAGTCGATCTGTTGATGATCGAATGCTAACGTTCTTGTTACCAGGGCATGACGGCAGAGCATGTTGCGCTGCTGTTTACGTCGAGCCAGCTGATCGTGCTTCCTTCGATTTCAAAGCTTTCCTCGCTCATTCGCAAAAGCTGCTTCCCAAATATGCCGTACCATTGTTCCTGCGATTCGTACAGGATGACCAAGCGCACACTATGCACAACAACAAGCAGAGCAAGACTCAACTCAGACGAGAGGGTGTAGATCTCGAGAAGATTTCTAATGGAACAGCTGGCTCCAAGGATGCACTTTACTGGTTACCACCAAAAGGCAATACCTATGAGCCGTTTGGTGAAGCGGAGTGGCGCAGTATTGTAGCAGGCAAGGCAAAGCTGTGAGATGAAGGAGAGAGTGCTCAGTATGTAGGGTCGTAGAACGAAATATGAGACACATGCCCTTGCACCTAATTATCGGTCTATATTTCTAGTGAAGATATTTGAAGTAGCCGTATCTAAACCAATATATGAGGATCCAGCGTTGACAATGTCTTCTTCTCGTGACTCACAAAATTGGTACAGCATGCTACTCCTCTCGTCTACTATCTTCTAAATCTGCGACTATATTACAAGAAGCATCTATGTCGCAAACCCGAAGTTTTGAGGCCGGGATCAAAACGCAGCCAATTGCTCTTCACGCCGTCGCAAAAGTGTTGGAATTTTGGCAAAAAGAGCAACGCCCGACCAGAGGCTCGAACTCTGAACCTTGAGATCTCTATTTGATAAAAGTCTCACGCGCTGACCAATTGTGCCAGCCGGGCAGAAGATAGCAATCTACAAAAAATAAAATATATATCTCGATAAATTTGAATGGTTGTTCTGCCGTTAGATCAACTGCATCTTTTCGTTTTCAATCTATTGATTTTGGTCTAGTTGATTGTTCTGATTCTCCTGAGTTTCTCCAGTTCTGAGATATCAGTTTATCATGAGTCATCGGAATGCGCAGTCGCGTTCTTAACATGAGCCTGGCCGTGGAAGTAGTCTTCCATGAAATGCTCACTGTGGAAGCTTCATTATTTGCCAAGTACTGTACAGTTCTGTAGCCATAATACAAAAGACCTCAGTACACTAGGAATCAATACACTAATGTGCTTGTTTCGGCTGTCGTCGTCAAACACTGGTTGCTCAAAAGCTTGTTTGTGAGCAGAATCGTATGTGATACACATGTTGATCCGGCAACCCTGGTCACAGACCGGCCTATGGTGAGCATGGTATCATGCTCAGGACGTGGGATTGGTCAAAATCAATATCAAGAGCATTTGAAGAAGGGAATAGTTCGTATAGAAATAATTAGTAGCTAGTTTTCTGATATGTCATGGTTTCATCCAGCTCGCTCTGCGTATGCCGGATCTTGCTACCTTCTGTGACATCAAGAACATGAGTCTTCATTAGATGCAACCGTGTAAGCAAGTGTACCGCAATCTAGTTGTTAGAGTGTCTGTCTCCAGGGTAGAAGGTACGACGCAGCATGCTTCTGTCACACTCTGCGATCGAAGCAATACCGGCAAGTCCCATGCTCTGATCAAGGTCCTGAACGTTTTGTCAGCTAGTTCATCTGACTCCATGTCATCTCATTGTATACTTACTGCCAGAATACCTTGGAGGACTTGCTTGGCTCCTCCCTTACCGCCGGCACCGAGACCGTAGACCCAAGGACGTCCGATAAGAACACCCTTGGCACCAAGGGAAAGTGCCTTGATGATATCAACACCGGTTCTGATACCGCTGTCGAACAAGACATCAATCTTGTCTCCAACTGCCTCGACGATTTCTGGCAACATCTCAAGACTGCCGATCGCTCCCTAGAATATAGTCAGCGCTTTCTCTCGAGATCAGAGAACGTCACATACATCTAGTTGTCTGCCTCCATGGTTGCTGACAATGATGCCTTGGACACCGACTTCGACGGCCTTCTTGGCGTCCTCAACGTGTTGAATGCCCTTGAGGACGATGGGACCATCCCAGTTGTCCTTCAAGTGTTGCACCTCGTCCCAAGTATGAGCAGTACCAGGGAAGATTTTACCTTGCCATTCCAATGAAGCATCATGAACGTTGTCCTCGACCTCTTGGTTGTGCTTTTCCTTGAACTGCTTACGGAAGACAGGGTCAGAGAAGCCAATGGCGTCTCCGATGCCTTTCATGAAGGGTACGTAAGCAGAATCTAAGTCTTGAGGTCTCCAGCTGAGGGACCAGGTGTCCAAGGTGACGACCAAAACTTCATAACCCGAGTTCTTCGCTCTGTTGAGCATACTCTCGGTGATAGCTCGGTCGTGAGGCCAGTAGAGTTGGAACCATCTGTGGCCATCACTATTGGCTTTGGCAACCTCCTCAATTGATGACGATGATGCACTTGAGAGGATGTAAGGAACACCAAGCTCATTAGCAATCTCGGCGACTCCAACCTCCTTGTCTTCATGGAAGATCTGCTGGACACCAACAGGAGCTACAAGACAAGGGGTTGGATACTCCTTGCCCAGGATTGTTGTCTTAAGGCTTCGGTGGGTTGTGTCACGAAGCATACGCGGTACCATTTTCCAAGTCCTGAAGGCCAGGCGGTTTGCGTCCATGGTGGCTCCCTCGCCAGCACCTCCGCCAACATAGTTGTAGCCTCTGCGGGTCATGCTCTCTTTTGCTTGTTGCTCGAGCTTGTTGGGATTGGTAGTGACACTAGGAACAACGCCGTCATACATTCCCTTCTTGTAGATTTCAGTCTGGCTAAACCCTAGTCAGCATATTTCTAAAGTGCTGATGGCATTTATAGCAGTCGAAAAGCCATCTACAGCTTCATCTCACATACAAAGCGCCATAGTGATCGTGCTGGGTCGGAGTATTGTCCTCGCCGTCTTGGTGAGTGCCTTGGATTGCGTTCATCTTGACGAATTAAGGAAGAAGAGGTGATGAACGGAGGGTTGGGTGTACAAGTTTGGCGAGGTAGATAGTGTGGAAAGTTTGTGAGTTCAAGAGGTAGTCAATTTCTTCTATTTATCTTATCATCGCGACGAGAACCGCCGTGGAGAGGCAGAACAGTGATGTAGGCAGGTTGCGTAGAATGACGTGGATTCCGAGCTGCCGAAGCCTGAAGGGCCGAAGCGCACCAAACGATCAAGATGTGTACCTATCTGGCGATGTTCCACGGCACCGTTCGAACTTCGAATGAATCGTAATGACATGAGCAAGCTTGTCTTCTGTCGAGCGCTATGTTCAACATTTCAGTTTGTATTACTTGATCTCTTGTCCTCGTCCCGCAAGATCCGTAGGCTTCGGATGGTTGCGGACAAACACTAGGTATGACACCAAGCTCATAGTCGTCAACGTGGGACCGCAGCGGGCGATGAAGGCACCACAATTGTTCTCATTGAAAAGAACATCTTGCTTGTGATGCTGATGTCGCCGTGTTTGATGCATTCCTTGTTTGCGTATAGCCACGAGTGTGTTGACCAATGAAAGTCGATTCTGACGGCCGCGTGTGCAACGAAGTCGTCATGACGGCTGCTGTGCAAGATAACTCTGGCAACAAACTATCTATATAACCACCACCAACCGCACTTTTCGAGATCTTGCACTTCTCGTGAGCAGAAGCACTACGTCGTCTAGGTTTCAGCACTGAACACTACTCGGTAAAATGAATTCGCAACACGTAGAAAATCCCTCCAGTGATTCTGGACCACCACCAGCATACTACGAACAGGCACCCCCGCTACCTGCTCGTACCACCGACACTTCACACAATCTCGCGGTGCAACCATCATATCCGGCACCCCCTAAGAGATTGAGCAGCGCCAGATCTTCAATTGACATCTCGTCGCCCATACATTATACCCGGGATCCACACAAGCTCGTGGCGTACCTGGTACCATTTCCAAAACCAAAGCTCCATGGAATCGCTCCAGATGCTATCCCAACCAGGTTTTTGATCTATACTCCACCTCCTCCTCCCCTCAAAGCACCTGCAGAGGGAGAGAAGGAGACCAAGGCTCACAAGTTGCAACGTAAATGGCAAGAAGAAGTGCGTGAAGCAAAGATGTCAACTGCCAAAACCGCAAGCTGGAAGGGTGTCAAAAGCAAAGCTACTAAGGCAATCAACACAGCCATGGGTTATACCAAGAACTCCAACCTCGAATTCATCAACAGAATCAACCTCGACGGCGATAAAGGATCTGAAGCGCACGCACAGAACGAGCATGCTGAAGGTGGAGAAGTTCATCGCACAGTCGGTTTGGAGGAGATGATCCTGGTGTATCCTGCGGACATCAAGAGTACTCCAGATCAGCTCAGAACCGAGTTTGTCGAGACGATGATGCGAAGCAAGAGCAAGGCTCAAAGAGACTCGATCATCGCCACCGGCTTGTTGCCCGTATCTGCCGCAACTGATATCATGCTTACCTTGATTTGGCCATTTGGAGGTCTACTCGAGGTCGACGCAGTTTGGGCAGCTGCTTCATTCAGAGGCGCAAAAATTTCTCGAAACGTGACCAAACGACTTCACTCTACTTCCACGAATGGCAAGGATGATGAAGACACGTTGAGACTCTCCTTCACCCCTTCGCCTCGTCTCGAACTACTAGACAGATATCTGGAAGCAAGATGCCATGAGAAGGATGCGAAGATCTTCCCATCATTCGGCACCTCACCAACGGAGACAGAGTGCCTAGAGGCCATAGGTTGGGCTCCAAGTCAGACTGATGGTGAGGCAAAGAACTGGGAAGACGAGCACTGGGAGACTACAGAGGTCAAAGATGACCTCAAGTCTGTCATGGCCAAAGCAGCACACGAGTGGGACAAGTGGTGCAAAGCTTACGAGAAGAACCCCGACAAAGCATCAAAGAAGTAAAGCGTGGATGGGTAATGTTTCTAGTTCCACTTTCTCAGTCAGTGCATCTTATGATAGTTCCAACCCCTGGCCGAAAGGTCACGCAAAAAACACAATTTGTCTTTGTAGGTTCATGTCATGTAGATCTCACACCCTCATAAAGACTCAGTTTGAACTGTGGTCATCCACTCCTTAGTATGTGGCCTCCAGTGGTTGCTCTTGTGCACGTCTCCAGACACTTGATCATCCCAATTGTCCACAGTAGAATCAGTCGTGTGTCCACAAGGTCCAGGTTGTGGCATACCAGTCTGATGTTCCTGTTGCTGGCTTGAAGATCAACGACAGATAAACACATTGCTCGCTTCTTCATTCTTGGAAATACTGCTTGCAATCCAGTCTATTCCAAAAGTGGCTTCGTCTGGAGGTTTCTTGTAGTCCGGCCGTTGACGAGATGTAGCGTGAACAGCTGCTGTCTCTGTTTTCAATTCTTCTTTGGGAGCCTGTTTCCAAGTCTGTTCGACTTCGCCTTGCTCTGCGTAATGCCCAATGCTTTGGTTGGCCTATTCGGCTTTTTCGATAGAAGCAGTCTTGCTCAAGGTCCCGGCTTGTAAGAGATATACACAGTGAGAACGATGTTCAGGCCGTCTTGTAGAGGATAAAGAAGATCGATCCAGGTATAGTCCCACGCTCTTCCTTCTTAAGTCACTAGTTCTCTGTTGATCAGGGACTCTAAGCCATTGGCCGTTCTGTAGTTGCTGGAATCATGGCTCGATGTAACGAACTCGTATCGTGAGACATAACTTTGAAGTGTTCCAGACTGGTAATTTGAGGTTGGAAGGTATGGCTTCAACGACGTTTGCCAGAAGCAAACTTGCAGAACATGTTTGGTTTGAATTGGTTAGTTCCCATGTCCCAGGCCTGGTAGTGTCATTCATGTTCTTGTTGGCGTATAAGGCATCGGGGGTGTGCTATCATTGTTCCAAGAGCCAGAATGTCGTTGCCAGAGGTGCCCATGATGATGGTATGTTAGTGGGCGTGGAGTGTAGGTACGTTGCTCGGGACATGATTGAAGGTGAAAAATCGAAAGACGTGCCGGTGTAGAAGTAAGATGAAGCGGTTATATAATATTTTGCAAAAGTACCTCATTGTCGGGAGTGGAGATGATTCTTGTAGTCATAGAAATGCCCATAGCGTGATCTTGAGGCCACGTGCGAGACCTTGATGGTCATGAGAAGACAGATATGATGATGCATGAACCTTCCCGAATCATTCTGAAATGCTTGTTTCATGTTCGACATCTATTGCTAGGCTCACACTAACCACCTTCCCAAGTTGCCAGATAAGGGAGCTTCGATCTGCATATCCAAGGATGAGTGACAGCCAGGCACAGATAACGCCATCGCAGATAAGCACCAAGACAGCAGGTGCAAGCAGGGGCATCAGCAGCGACACTGGTGCTTGATAGCAGTGTTTATCTATCCTCCTGATGGCTTCTCTTATCATGTCGTGCTTCAATGCACATATAACAGCCGCCATACGCCCACACCTTCTACATCCAAGAATCCATTCTATCAGGATACGTCACTGCTCCAGGCTGAAAATCATCTTGCACTCCCACCACCGTGCCGACGATCGAACTCGATGGTGAACATCACACGATGTCAAACAGATCTTGCTTCTCAGCACATAACACAGCGTGGACCATGCGTACTTGGGATCTGAATTGCCCACGCCAGCTTTTACTGGCCAGCCGCGACCGCAGCTCCGCGCAAGCCAACAACTGCATTATTGCGGCCGTCATGCATGCGCAGGAGCCCACTTTCACATGCCTGGTGTCGCGCATTGATCGAATCAGCTGTTCGAAGTAGCCCTCGTCAGGGCCTTGAGAAGCAATATCCACTGATATACCACTTCCAGGTGGCTTTGCAGACTTGAAATTGCAATAGGCGTAAGGAGATGATCAACTCAACCGGTAGCATCGGCCGAACCGACCATGTCGCCAGGGTGAGATGAGGCCATTGCGCAGCAGCGTATATCAACGGACGCGAACGCCTGGCTCCACGCGGCAACCCCCAGCAAGCACAGGCTAATATCAAACCGATGGTTCTTCCGTTTGAGGCTTCTTGCTGAGGTGATGAGCGCGCGTGGAACCTCGACTGTTTCGATTCAGACGCAACTGATCTCAGGACACGCGAGCAATTAACAACTGGTGATCTGCCCAGCCATGGATGGCCGGTCCCGCGACCTATTTTCACCGCATTTCGCCGGTCCGAGGTTTGGAGCTGCAGGACCTGGAAGGTGCAAGACCCACCCACCTTGACACGGAGGCTGGAGTAAACGCCGTGGCAACCCACGGCTCTTCTTTTTTCCATGGTCCCCTAAACTTTCAGGTTTCGACCGCAGCCGAGAACTTTTATTATTCAAACGCTTGGACTACATACATGAACTTCGCTCACCAGGTTACTGCGTTCCCAGCTCGAGGTAGAAAATCAGCGATCTTGTTTGGAGTAGCAGGATCTCGGATCCACCGAGCGGATTTAACCAAGGAAATTATTCTGGAGAGATCGTTGGTTGAATTGTCGCGTTTCCTAGCGCGCTCATCCACATGGTTCGGGCGCGGCTACCTCGAAAAAACACGGGGAAGGAGATCCACATGGTCGTGTGCAAACAAAACCTTGCTCGATCTAGGGATTCATCGTATTGCTCAAATCGACTTTCCACACTGTTCCGTCTCTCGAATCGTGTGGCCACTGGCTAGACCTCTGAAGCAGATTTGCATCCACGGATCAAGGATGCATTGGCACACACAGCGCGAGAGTCGCAGTAGACATGGGTAACGAATTTTCTGGAATCCATAGACCTGCAAGAATTTTGCATGTGAGAGGTCGGATGCGGAAGCGACATACGTAGAAAAACGGTGGTGGAGCTTGCTTGTCTCGTGCATATGCATTTTTTGCTTGTTCGGTCTGCAGGATCGCGAAGTATAGCGATCAGCTAGTCACCCAAAGTGCATAGCATCGGTAGTTGCTGCGCAGGTAGGTATTTAGTAACCAGACGATTACGATTGGTGCCAGGCACACTCTCTAGAGTCATGGTGGACATGCAAGATTTAGGCGGAGATTCGGTCGATTCCAGCCTTGAGCGGTCGCATCCGTGTCAGCAGTGGGAGGGTCCCAGATCGCTCGAGCCCTGACAGTGACAGCACGGAGGAAGGTTCTCAATAGACCCCAAAGCGATGAACCGAAGATCAGGGTCTACCTCGGAATTTCACGGATGGCTCAGCAATGGTCGATGTGGGGAGGTTAAAGTGCTGCGCACGGCTCGTTAAGACGTGTCGAGTCAAGGTGGAATTTACACGAAAAGACAAGAGAAAAGGTATAGCTGCAGATGACGGCGAAGAAGTGGGATGGTTGCAGGAGTGCAGATTGCAGTGGACATGGCAAAGAAAGAGGGGCGTGATGACTTGGACGTCGGATATATTGCCAGGCAGAGGATGAGCGGGCCCCCCGAGTAAAGTAGGTAGGTGGTGGAGTCTCAACCGAGCGGTTCTACAACGGCAAAAAGGGTTGCAGACTTGGTCGGGCAGATAGGAGGAGCAAGGTTTGAGCCGCAGATGTGGGTCAGACCTTGGAGGCCTGTCAACGCTGTTACCGTCGTCATTGAGCTTGGAGGTTGCTGCGACGAGGAAATGCAGTGATGCATGGCGTGGGGGCTTTGTCCCGGCTCTGGATCCGAGTGGAAGGTTGCATCTCGAACGACAGATATTGTAGTCGATAGCTAGAATAGCAAATGGAAAGAGAAACAAGACAGGCTTCAGACTCGCGACAGACCAGACTCAATTGAGTTTGCGCAAGACGGCAAGGATGCGTGAAGCGAGCAAAGATGGAACAAGGAGCAGTAACAAAGATGCGACGGCAAGGGCAGGACAGGGCGCCGAGGGTAGAGCATGTGGCAGATCCTTGCCCGTCGGTCGGCGCGCGTGGGAGAAGCTAGCGGACTGGATCAGCCACATTCAGAGTGCAGGGAGACTAAGTTAACGAAGCGCAAAACAGGCGACGAGAGCGAGCAGCGGGTTCGCCCCTAGACTCGTGTGGGCTAGCAGTCGTAGCCTACTCATGTGCCGACCCAGTGCTGACCGAGTTGGACTCCGAGTTCGAGCCACCATTAGACATACCCACATCCCACCCTCTGTCTTTCCCAGCGCGTCATTTGCAACCCCAGCTACTGCACTCGCATTATTCTGCCCTTGGCTTTTTACTCAGCGTCCGCCAGCAATCCGGATCCAGTCTGCGTACGAACACCAGAGCCCTTCGACAAGTAGTCTGGACACAGCTGCCTCTCCACACGAGAGCTTATGTATTAAGGCCAGCCGGCTAATCAACCAAGGACGTGGGGGCCAACCAAACATGACATCGCCGCGCACCTTTGCTCCCAGCATGGCTGAAATGACGGCTCACTCTTCTTCGACGACCTCTTCGGCCGTCCAGTCCCTCACCAGTGCCAGCACCCTGGATTCACCAACCGAGTCGTCCGCGCGGAGAGCGCTGCGCGACAGTGTCTTTGAGTCGGCGACATGGCGCGAACCCGACAGCGAGACGCCCGAGGAACTGCAAAGGAAAGATCCCCTCGGCACCCAGATCTGGAAGCTGTATTCCAAGACAAAGAACACTCTGCCCAACTCTGAGCGCATGGAAAACCTGACATGGAGGATGATGTCGATGAATCTGAGGCGCGCCCAGCAGCAGAGGTACCACCGCGCATCAAAGAGCTCCAGACAAAGAACTGCATCCGACTAACAGCCTGCACAGTCGCCTAGCTCACGCATACCAGCAGCGTGCAAACGCCCCCAGCGGCATTGCACAGCTGAGACAGTCGGCAGAGGCCCAGTCACAGTCGCAGTCGCAGTCGCAGCCGCACTTCGCCATCCCCGCCAACGATCACATGAACCTGGATGATTTTATTGTTCCCTCGTCCATCGCATCCCCCATAAGCCAGCCTTCACCGCCCGCCTCGTTCGATCCCTCGACAGCCGACTCCAAGGCCACGCCGACAGGCATTCCCATCCGCCGCCATCAGCAGCTGCAGGAAGAGGCCCAGGACGATTTTGTTGCGCGTGCCTCGGCCCCTTCGGTTGCCCCTACCGCCGTCAACAAGACGACGGATGAGTTCGGCTACATTCAACGCCATGTGCGCAAGACTAGCATCGACGAGAGAAGGGTAACTTAGCTCCTCACCATGACCGAGCTTTATCGCATTGCTGACTTGTCTAGCCACCCAAACGACGTGCCGATTGCTCACCACAAGTCCCTCCAGTTACCACGGGCATGCACAACGATGCCCTTCTCAACAACTACTCTCTCGACTCGACCGCTTACAACCCCACCAACTCTCAGGCTCAGGTGCCGTTTGGTCTGGACACATTTGGCTTCGACGCAGGTGCTAACTCGACCAACAACGACCCGCTGCTGACATCGGCCGGCCCTTTCCAGAGCAACTTCAACTTCTCTCCGGTCGGCTCGCCCATGATGGCTAACGGTCCGTATACCAACATGTTCAATCAGTCCGTCATGTCCAACAACTACTGCTCTCCACCCCAGTCATCCTATCAGTCCCGTGTCTCGACTCCTCAGCCGATTCCAGAGCACGAGCCTGTCTTTTTTAATACGTCCAGCAGTGTTGATCTGAGACACCATGCCCACATGAGCAGCTATACCAGCCAGCAGCCTACTCCTGTCGCTAGCATGCAGCCCCAATACATCTTCAGCCCCAACAACGAGAACATGTTCAGTCAAATCTCGGCTCCCGATCCATCTACCTCCTTCACTCAACCATCATCCTTCTCCATGTCAGGCCATGTCGACCCGACTGAGGTCTTGTCGACGGCCATGTCCTTGCCGCGAGGCGACAACATGTTCACCTTCGGTGCTGATTCTGACAACGAAGATGAGGAAACCAACTTTGGTGACCGCAACAATTTTATAATGCAGACCGACTTCTCGCCTATGGAAGACTCCTCGGTGGGCGAGTATCAATGGGAGAGCGGCCTCGCATCGGGCCAGTTCAACTCGCTGCCCGCTCGCTACGCCGGACCTCCAGCTCGCAAGGGCGTCACAATTGGTCATACGGAAATGATTCCCTCGCCACAGGAGTGGGGTGTTGGCAGCTTGGGACGTACACATGGTTCAGCTGCTTCGGTCAGTGAGATCCGTAACCGTGGAAACGATCCTCGTCTGAAGAAGATTCCTCGCACGAGCTCAACCCCAAACGCAGCTGCTATGGCTGCTCAGCATGGCATCTTCTCAGTTCGTCCACAATCATCGCCCTCGTCGCCGCCCGAGTCGTCTACTGGCTTCAGCTCTGTTGCACCTTCCCGACCTGGAAGTCCAAAGCCTGGTGACAATGGCTTGCCTACGACATGCACAAACTGTTTCACTCAGACCACTCCGTTGTGGCGCCGTAACCCTGAAGGACATCCGCTGTGTAATGCATGTGGTTTGTTCCTCAAGCTTCACGGCGTCGTACGTCCGCTGAGTTTGAAGACGGATGTCATCAAAAAGCGTAACCGAGGTGGTGCGGGTTCTACAACCATCGGACCTTCATCCAGCCGTTCCAAGAAGGCTGCAAGCAGAAAGAACTCAGTCGCTCACACTCCCGCAGCCACTCCCAAGCCCATACAAGATGCCGACTCCCCTAGTACTACTGCTGGATCATCCACCACCGCCAATACCCCAACTACTCAAAGCAACCCCATTCTTGCGCCTAAAACCACTGTGGTACCAATTGCGCCCGGTCCGCCCAAACCACAAATGCCAGCCACAGGTCCTGCTCCCACACGAATGGTTGCACCTAAGCGTCAGCGTAAGCAGAGCAAAGTTGGCAGCTCTCCACAAGAGATCGAAATGGGCGAGGCGGACGATATCAGTGTTAGCAATAAACCGAAAGAAATTGCTCAGGCACCAGCACCTGCGTTCACGTCCAGTCAACAGCCAGCTATGATGACAAACAACGGTCCGTCTGGATCAATGGTCAGTTCTCCTTCTGGCATGCCTGCTGGGCCACAGGAATGGGAGTGGCTTACCATGAGTTTGTAAAGCGTTGGCAAACTCATAACGAAGCAATCTCCATATCATAACGTGCAAGATGAGGACTTGCGAAGGTCAGCGTCCTTCAGCACGCTGCATCGTTTTTCTGCTTTTTGAATTTGATCATATACCCGCCCGGTTGCTCGGGCACTGGACACTACCAGGATCGGCCCGACGGTCGCTTGGTGTTTAATGAATGAGCAGGCCACCGCACACACGGCCTGCGTTTTTAATTTTTTTCTGGGTGTCCATTTAGGCGTTATATCTGGGAAGAGGGTGGTACTGTTTCTTGTTTCCAATGATTCCCTTATTAGACTTGTGGGCAGGTTTCGGATTGCTATTTTGCTGGATTATCAGATCTCCTGGTTCTCATCTGCTTTTGATGAAATGAGGAAGGGGTTGTGCAAGACAATTTGGAGGCACTGCCTTGGGCAATGACGGTACACGATTCCGATATTTTTTAACTTGATTGAATGGTCGCGTAATGACCTGAATTTTAGACCTGGTTCATTCTCTTTTCTTCTCTTGATTTTCTTTCCAGTAGCTCGTTAGCAAGATTCGATCGTTTCCAAGTACAGCTGTGCTGTTTCTAACGTGGTTCTGTTAAGTTTGGAAGTGACTATCGACCCAAGGTCTCCTGCCCTAGCTTTGAACATCTCCCAAAGGCCCATCCTCAACTACATCATGATTGGGCAAATTAACAAGCTCGACTAAAGAACCCCCATGAGTAAAGTGTTATACATTGAATCATTGTAATCACTGCTTTTTGACCTCCATCATCTCACCCTTCTCTCCAAGGCTTCAACTCGAGCCCTAAAAGCTGCCACGATGTCGCGAATACGTCTTATCTTGTCAAACTCGGTTTCGAGCTCATCGATCTGTCTCAGTAGGCCATGGACCCGGGCAATTTCTGCATTGGCAGCCTGGATCGAGGAAACGGCCCTCGAGCTCTGTCTTTGCACTGATGCTTGTGTTTCGCGGGTCAACTCCAAGACACAGGTCTGTCAGTAGATGCTTCCAGCTTCAAAAGCATGGCTAATTGGGATGTATGCATCACACGACCACGCCATGAGGCATACAAGACTTGGATGTTCCAGCGCACACGCAATTGAAGGAGGCACGAGAGCAGAACATACACGTAGGAAACATGAAAGACCGTTTGCCAAGTACTCACAAGATCAGCTCTTCGCTGTATGCCAGCCATAACATGGTCAAAGTGATTGGCTAGCAATTGCAAACTGCTGGCGTCCACCAAGACTCTTCCATTCGCAGCTGCAGTACGCGCGTTGTTGTTTGCTCTAGACAGAGCGATTTGCTGATGTCGCTGAAAAGTCGCAACCTCCTCTCTATTTGTCAAGCCCAATTGCGACGGCGGCACAGTGGATGTTGTAGGCGCCGCAGCTCGAGAAGACGAGGATGAAGGTTTCTTGGGCACCATAGATGGAGGCTCATCTTTTGACTTTCATGCAACTGCGCCTAGGCCCGGGAGAGTTCGGATGTCGAGAGTTCGGATACCTCGCAAAGATGACCTTTTTCCGCGTCGGCTAGGATGTCGCTTTAGAGGATTTGGGTTATGTGTCGGTGTTGATGGCAAACGGGCAAAGATGAGGATGCGCGCTCTACAAAGTGTTGTGGAGTGTGGCATTGCGGCCTCGCCGTCGTGGGGTCTTTCCTGCCCTAACCGAGGATCCGGCGCGAGACAATCTTGTATCAAGAATTAAGCCCTCGTTGTTGTTGATGCAACTGGATGCGATGTGGGTAGGACATGCTTAGTGAGCGTTTAGTGAGCATCTCGTACATGCGAGATTGCACAATATCAATCGCAGTCTTCGGGCAAGAGCGATGCCTCGAAGGGTTGAGACAGAGTACTGCAGGCCTGTGTCAGTTGGTTGAGCGATGCCCGCCCACTAATCCATCCGCGAGCTCCTCCATCAGCTCCTTTGTGGGTCACTGTGGATCTGAACATGATTTAAAGCAAACCGACTATCGATTCATTGCGTGTATAGCTTTGCAGCCCATGGAAAATCGTTCTACTCTAGCAAGACAGTGCTCCTCCCTCCTGCGTCTCCCTATACGAAGGGTTGGATGTAACCTCACGCCTCAAACGCCATCCTTGTCTCCTGTTTCTGAAATCCTTCCACCGTTCCAAACGGCGAGTCCCACCATTCATCAATTAATAATCGTTCAAGTTGTGCAGAGAGACGTCCTGGCTACCACGGTGCATCAAGCCATCCTTGGGTCTTTTCTCCTCATTCTCGCCGTCGGCGGTCATTTTGCTGACGGCTGTTGCTTGTGCGCTGGTGCCCTCGTCGGCAGGGACGACGTTGCCCTGGCGGTCGACTTTGACGCCGCTCGCTGCCATGCGCACTTCCTCCTCACCAGCAGTGCCTTGTCTGACGGCCTCACGTGCGCTCTCCATGACCTTGAGTTTCTTTGCATCTCCACGCATGCGCTCGAGGTGTTCGAAATAGTCGCTGCTAACTGGAGTGACATATGTGCCGCAGAAGACACCGACTTCGAACTTTTGATTAGGACGGGGACTGGCTTCTGCGCAAGACTCTTCGAGATCCTTGAGCGATTGGTAGACAACAGCATCGGCACCAATCTTCCTGGCAATGTCCTGGGAGCTGCTGTGGTGGGCGATGAGCTCTGAAGATGATGCGAGATCGATACCGTAGATGTGAGCGTAGGTGATTGGGGGAGCGCAACTGGCGAAGAAGACCTGTTTGGCACCGGCCTCCTTGGCCATGAGCACAATCTCGCGACTGGTAGTACCTCTAACGATACTGTCGTCGACAAGAAGCACGTTCTTGTCCTGGAACTCGATAGGGATGGCGTTGAGCTTAGCACGGACACCCTTTTGACGAGCCTTCTGGTTTGGCATGATGAAAGTACGGAAGATGTAGCGGTTCTTGACAAAGCCCTGGCAGTAAGGGATCTTCAAGTGCTTGGACACGGCATAGGCAGAGATCAGACTGGTCTCAGGGATGGGGATGACGGCGTCGATGCTTGCGAGCTGTTCGGGGGTGAGTTGCTGCTTGATAGTCTCAGCAAGACGGTAGCCCATGAGTTGACGGCTGCGGTGGACCGAGATGCCGTCAATAACGGACTCGGGACGAGCAAAGTAGACGTATTCGAAAATATCGGGGGCGTAGTTCAACTCCTCTGCGACTTGAGAGAAGACGGGCTCCTT
The DNA here is from genome assembly GCA_024195555.1 of Aureobasidium sp. EXF-12298. Lineage (NCBI taxonomy): Eukaryota > Fungi > Ascomycota > Dothideomycetes > Dothideales > Saccotheciaceae > Aureobasidium > Aureobasidium sp. EXF-12298. The sequence goes on along the minus strand of SWBJ01000017.1, from coordinate 6,320 downwards.
GCCCTTCTCGATGATGACAGCCTGACCAGGCTTGATGTCGACAATGTTCTTGTAGCCACATTGTGACAAAGCAACCGACTCTGAGGCCATCATGTAGTCGGTACCAATACCGTCGTCCGAAGGCTTGGAGCCGAGGACCATTGGGCGGATGCCGTACGCATCACGGAAACCAATAAGGCCAAAACCAGCGAGCATGGCAGTGCAGGCCCAGCCACCGGAACAACGCTTGTACATACGGCCAAGAGCGGCAAAACAATCGCTGGCGTTGACTCTTGCCTTCTTGGTCTCATTCAACTCGTTGGCGAAGATGTTCAGCATCAGCTCGCTGTCACTGTCGGTGTTGATGTGTCTGTGAGCGACCTGATCGAGGTATTCTCTCAATTCAGGGGCGTTGACCAAGTTGCCGTTATGGGTGAGAGCAATACCGTAGGGGCTGTTGACGTAGAAGGGCTGAGCTTCCGAGTTTGCGCTGCTGCCAGCAGTGGGGTATCTCAGATGGCCAATTCCCATAAAGCCGGGGAGGTCAGCGACGCGGGAGCCGTCGTGGAAGACTTTTGCGGCGAGACCGTTGCCCTTGCACTGGTAGATGCGACCATTGCGGGTACAGGCGGCAATACCGCAGGCATCTTGACCACGATGTTGCAGGTAGTATAGAGCCTGGTGGATCTCAGCGGCGGCGTCGAGCGACGACGGGTTGCCGTGGATAACGCCGAGGATACCACACATGGTGTTGGGCTATATAGAGGTTTGGTGGAAGATAGGTAGGGAACGACGTGGGAGGATCTGCAAGAGACTCGAGGTTAGTCGGGCTGAGACAAGTGATAGTTCTTGTCAAGGTCGCGTGCTCAAGTGTTGCTCAGTCATAGAAAATGTGTTCATGAAAGATCACTAGTCTAACATCTATTTTTTTACTTCTGATCTCATCCGTGCAAAGTGGTGGGTGCTGAGAGAAAAGTCTGCAACTTACGAGTCAAGGTGGCCTGGATATGCGTAAGGAGGGCGGGGCGGTTATTGGCGATCGGGCATGGGCAGGATGCCTGGAAGAGGCACTTGGAGACGACATTTGTGTAGGAGGGAGAAAGCGTCAGAAGCAAAGAATTTTGATAGTCCGAGTAGCGTTGCCGGAGCCCCCACCAATCCTCACGAACCCTGTACCTTGGCAGCAATAATGTCTTTGACCTTTGTCTTTGCCGACCTTCCGACTTCGGGATGAAAGCACGTGGGGAGCTTCGCTCCATCATCAAACATCTGGGGTTCACTTGTTGCAGCTTCATCTGCCATATTTCACATTCCCTTGGACTGCTATGAGAGAACCACATTTTCGCGATGACAGAACTTGCCATGTCTTTTTCGATAATGACCCTGATGCTTCCTATGAACGAGGCTGCGAACTCCAAGGCAAGTCTGCCGCTAAGACTAGAAGAATCATCATGTCAATGGTCTAAGTGCTATCAATGCTTCAACCAAAAGACATTTCTTTCACTTGGTACTACTAGGATGTACACTCACCTTCACCTTCTAAGAACATCTTACATTTCGCTGTCCCTATCATCTTTCACTTCTTCTTTCATAGCACGATTCCATCTCTTCCAGCAACACCTTTCATCCCTTGGCTCTCTCTTCTTTCTTGATAGCCTGCCTCTGGCTGACTTCTTTTCCTGTCCACGCGGCCAATCACCCCCATCAAAGCAGCACTGCAGAATGAGTTGTTTCCGTACTTCTCTTTTGAAGTGATTGCTGCTCGACCTTTCAGGCTACTTCCAGCCTTCCACAGCTTCAACCACCCATGAAACCATCCAGTCGCCGATCGTAAAACCTCACCAGTCTTCTCAACTCACTCTGTCATCACTTTCCATCCACCAGACTAACGTCCTTCTCAATTGCCAACTTCGCGTCACGTCAGTCCGCTATGCGCAGGCCAAGCAGCGCCGCACCTAGGCGTGCAGGCACATCTCAAGGTGAGTGAATGTCACAAATCCCTTTCTGCCTTGGCTAACACCTACAAAAGAGCCAATCATGATCGACGATGAAGACGACGATGGCATCGACTACATCAACACTGATCTCTACAGTGCTATCATGATTGATAGTGATGAGGATGAAACTGAAGATGAAGACGAAGTTCAATTCATCTCGGAGCGCCCTCGTGTTGTCGACAGCGAGCAGCGTTGGGGTGCGCCTCGGGTCCCACCACGCCCTGCTCGACCTACGAAGAAAAAGCCAAACCCGTCCGTCATCTACGAGCCCAGAACTAAACCTATCGTCAACACCTTGCTCCTGCAAGGCCACTGGATCGTAGATACTTTCTGTCTTGTACCTGGTCTAGTAGTCGAGCTACAGGTCGATCCCAGCAGACCTCGTGAATTCGATGATTGCGGTGACTTTCTCAAGATACAAAGTATCTACGAAGATCTGGATACTAAGATCGTCTATCTGCGAGGTCTTCTCTACCGCCGCACGCGGACTTTGAGCGGTATGCTTCCCAAAAAGCTCAACGAAGTTTATCAGGTCCTGCAACAGAATCTGGAAGACCCTCGTGCCATCCAAATCCAGTCCCTTCACGACGTCCCAGTCAGCCTTGTTGTCCGCACTCGTTGCTTGAAACACACCAACGTTCCCTTTCCCGAGAACAGTTTCCGTACACGCGAGGACATGTTTGGACAGGGCAAACAGTTCCCCCGAGACAATGCGCAGCTCACATGCCGTTGGAAGAGAGTCTTCCAATATGCTTGCGCAGAGGACTTGAAGAAAGGTCATCCACAGCAGCAGTCTCTCCAGAGAATTACAGATATTGAATGCGATGAAGATTTTCGTGTTCCGGATTTCGTGCTTCGCAAAGCTGTCCCAAAGATCAAGTCAGATCTTACTGTCTCCGACCTTACTGCCGATGAGGCAGTTGATCAAGACGCCCAGCAGCTGATAGGATTGATGAGTGGTACTCATATCTCGGACACAGACTCTGCCTTTACTTTTGCCGACTTCTACTGTGGAGCAGGCGGTGTCTCTGTCGGAGCTAGACAGGCGGGCTTCAAGATCGTTTACGGCGTCGACCATGATGAAGATGCTTGCTCCACATATCGTCTGAACTTTCCTGGCACAACGGTTTTTGAGGAGAGCATCAACTACAATTTGATCGTCAGAGTACAGGAGAATGCACACGTACGCTGCGTCCACATGTCCACTGTATGCAAGACCATCTCTACCGCCTACACTGTCAGAGGTAAAAACCACGATGCCAATGAGGCAACTCTCTTCACGATCTCAGACATCCTCCGTAAGACCACGCCTATGGTCGCTACCCTTGAGCAGACCTTTGGCGCTCTCAACCCTGGCAAGATTCAGCTTTTCAATTCCTTCGTCTTGCAATTCACGTCCATGAACTATTCAGTCAGGTGGGCTGTTCATACTCTGTCCGAGTTTGGTGTTCCGCAGAAGCGCAAGCGTCTCATCATGATTGCCTCTTGTCCTGGACACCCTCTACCAGACTTTCCGGTGCCTACGCACGCTCCTGAGCCCGAAAGCCCTGTTCCAGGCTTAAAGCCGTCCGTGACCATCTTTGATGCTCTGCGACCAATCCGTCCCAACACGCCAAACCACAACCTTGCTCTTCTTACGGCTAAAGACTTCGCCCCTTACAGTCCTCATCAGCTGCTTAGAGGCTGCATTACCACTAGCGGTGGTCAGAACAATTGGCATCCAAGCGGCAAACGTCCTATGACCGAGCGCGAGTACGCATGTCTCCAGACTTTTCCTCTCGATCACGTCTTTGTCGGCACTAGATCCTCGGTAGTCCAACAGATTGGAAATGCAGTCCCACCTGCCTTTTCTCGCAAGCTTTACGAAAGCATTCGTAAGACTTTCGAAGAGGTTGACGAGCAGGACCGTGAGAACGCCGGAGTTATCCAGATCGACGACGATGAGGAGATGATGGACGATGGCAAAATTGTCGTGGACCTGACTTGAACGTCATGCTGTGCTTGACACATCGACTCGGCCGCTGTTATCGTCTTGTTCCCTGCCGACACTGATCATGTCTCACCACACCAAACGAACGACTGATCGTCCTATTCATCACACTTTTTCCTTTCTTCGACTCGAAAACACAAAACCGAAAACACTAAAAAGAAGCCTTACATCGACCATTTTGCTGTTCTCAAATACCCGTTTTCCTTTGTTCACGTTCGTCGCAAGTGCATAGCAGAGCACATAATATCCTGTTTTTCGTTGTCTGGTTTTTCTCTTCTTCATCAAGTGCCTCAGTTACTGTTATCGTCGGCGGAAATTCTGAGGGGCCAAGTATCATACATCGCAAGGAGTTCAAAGTGGGCCACAGTCATGATCATTATTCCCTTGAAGCATTTCTCAGTAGCAATCGACTCATGTTTTATCCAACAATCTTGTCAAGTTGCTAGTTTGCGAGTCGTGACAAGCTTCTTCTCTCCGCTGAGTGTTAAAGACTGCCAGACTGTCTGGAGGAGATCTATATTGAAAAGGTTTGTGAGGATATCGGCATCCAAAGAAAACATTTTCGATTTACTGATGCTCTAAACTTTACATACGAAGAAACAGGTTTAGTACATGACTGACCAACACGCTAGTATGTATGTGCCTTGACTCTGACACCTGCAAACATCCCTATCTCTTGAACTGACTACCTAGCATGCAGCATAACCACAATATCATATCCTCACTCACAAGTCTGCATGGGCGGACGACGATGTGGGAGGTAAAAGAACCAAGATGCCAATTGGTCCAACCACCAAGTCCAGTGTCTAGGCAATGACAAAGCGAGCTTCCCTACTTGATTAGGCCTATATTGCAGATCGTACTTGGTCGTTCTTGTACGTGGTCGAGCAGATGATCTCGACTTGTGTGTCCGCCACTTGTTCAGCTAGCATACACAGTGTAGCAGACAGACACCATGCGTGCGTATCACAAAATCGCTCTTGCTGTCAGTCATGTGTGTGGGACTGACCACGCCGCGGATGTTTGAGGGTGGAGGTACGGCTCTGACTCAGCGACCCATCAGCATCGGCTAAGCAACTTACAAGATGGTTCAGGACGAGAGCGAACTCGAGCATGTATGTATGCCTCGTTAGCGTTTAGTGCTAGGACGCTGTCTGCTAGTCACTACGAGACAGATTCATCGTTTTGAGATGACTCGTACTCGATGAAATGACTAAATTCAGAATAGCAAGTAAGCTATTCGCAAGTGTCATGGTCTCCGACGAGAAAGTACGTGCTTCCGCAAGATTGTGCTGCAGACTTGACGCACATCTTGGACAGAGGCAGTGAGTGCAGGTCGGAGGAGAGTGATAGCCAGGGCACCAGTAAGCGGCGACTTTAGCCTGGAGGGGACAAGAGGTTCACCCCGTGTGTTGAAGCCGGACTTTGCTAATTCATCTATAACTGTGTTGCGAAACCTTCTCGTCACCCAGGAACGAACGGTACGTTTCTTTGAGATGGCAAGTGGGGTTCTAATGACCCAGTGTAGTCGTTTTGGATTCCAGGTTTCAAGGCGACGAGAGATGGGGATGTTCAAAGGATGACGGTCGTCGTTGGCAATGGCTTCGGTAGCAATGAAAGTGGTGCAATTGATTGGCTTGGGAAAAGGCTCGAAGCGGACATGGAACAGAGTGTTGAGACTCTTCTGCGTTGGTATGCGCGACATGTGATGGTAAAAAGAAAAGAAATGTCGCACAATAAGAAGATGGAGGTCAAACAATGAGAGCGATGATGTGAAAGAGAGTCAGTTAGGCGCTGGCCAAGAGATTTGGCAGACTCTGAATCCCCCACGCCGACGCAACTTGCACCAACCCATGCGTCACAGCGACCGCCCCTCCTTCTTTTCCACAACCACTCACACCAAACCCTCAACTTTTCCCGCCCTCCTACTCCAAGGCAACGAAGCCGCACTAGACTCAGTCCAAACACTTCAGCGACACATTCGCCATGCCCAAGAACAAGGGAAAGGTATGCGCCCCCGCAAACATTGGCAGAAAAAACATGCGCTGACTCGGCTGTGCCAACCAGGGTGGTAAGAACCGCAGAAGAGGAAAGAACGAGAACGACAACGAGAAGCGCGAGCTCACCTTCAAGGAGGAGGGCCAGGGTATGTCATTCTGCACGGCAAACAAGGCGCAGCGAGCACGAGACTGACCAAGAGTGCAGAGTATGCCCAAGTCGTCAAGATGCTGGGTAACGGCAGACTGGAAGCACAATGTTTCGACGGCGAGAAGAGACTAGGACACATCCGTGGCAAGCTGCGAAAGAAGGTCTGGATCAACCAGGGCGACATCATCCTCCTGTCGCTGCGTGAC